>PVIW01008492.1:0-60690 GCA_004026585.1 Noctilio leporinus
GATAAGGCGCCGGCCTGCGAACCCAACAGTCGCAGGTTCGATTCCCCAGCCAGGGCACATAACCAGGTTGCAAGCCAGGTCTCCAGTCAGGTCTGTGGCTGGAGGCAGGTGAAAGGCAACCATACATTGATGTCTCTTTCCCTCTCTGCCTCTCTCCCTTCCTCTCTTTCTAAAAATAGTGAAATAAAATCTTTAAAAAAAAAACAAAAAAAAAAAACTACAGCATAGATTGGGGGGAATAGGTGGGTGGGGAGGGGGACAGAGGGGAGCAAAAAGGGGATGGATGTAATACAACAACAATAAAATTTTTAAAAAAACAAAACTACAGCATAGAAAGAAATTGTTAAGTTATTTTTATTGCTTTATTTCTAGCTAGTTCTTGCATTTCCTTTGAGCTTTTACTTTCCTTTTCTACATTTCTGAAGCCCAGAAAATGGAAACTCCCAAAAAATGTTTTCATAACCTACATATAGGTAAAACAGACCTGACCTGGACCAATTTTGCATTGAAGTCTCTCTGCATCTGACACATGGCTGTCTTTCATTTCACTTCCTAAGAACATATATCTTACTGTAGAAATATTAATACATTCAAATATGTTTGCTTCCCATGTGCCCACCCAGATACCACTAAAAATGTATATAACACACAGATTTACAGAGATTACCTTCATAAAATTTTTTAAAAGGAATCTAAATTCCAAACATATCTGGCTTCAAATGTTTCAGATAATTATGAACCTGTATTTTCCATTTTGAAGATTTATTTTAAAAAGACAAAATGATACCTTGAAGAACATTTTGAGTAAAAGCCAATTAAATATAGTATAAATAAATGATTAAAATGGTGGCGAGATGATTAAATAGCTAAAATCAGTACAACTGGCCATATGGAGAATAAGAACACAAAGAGGAAGAAATAGTACATAAAAATCACATTCTTACCAAAAGTGGGTCTTTATTAAATGTCCAGTATAAAATGTACATGCTTTTATCATTAATTCTGGAGTCATCTAAAATAAAGAAAATGACAAACATCAGAAATAAATGCAATGCACAGACTACCTCTGGGAGGTACACAGGAAAATGAGACCCATGGCTGCATCTGAGGAGCATAACCTGCTGTAAGGAGACAGGGATCAGACTGGAGGAACTCTACAACACTTATATAATTCAGAATTTCATTGTATGTGCCTATTATACCTATTTTTTAAAAGTTAAAATCATAGCTAAAAAAATTTCCATTATATTGCACTTACTTTAAAGTATCTTAAGGTAAGTACTATGGTATTACTATTACTATTATTATTATTATTATAAGCTATATTGATAGGATTGTAGAGTTGTGCAACTGCTGGTCACTGTGTCATTATTAAATTGAATGATTTTGCCTTCTCAAGAGTATAAAATGAGATTCTTCTTTTAAAAAAACATAAAGAAACCTCTCAGTTACCAAACAGAAATAGGAAACTACATTAATATGATCTCACCTATAACAGGAACCTAATGAACAAAACAAACAAGCAAAATAGAACCAGAGGCATGGAAAAATGGATTAACAGTGAAGAGAGAGGAGTGGGGAGGGGGAGAAGGGAGAGGAGGGGGAGGGTCTAGTCAAGGAACACACATAAATGACCTATGGACATGAACGACAGTGTGGGTGTTGACTGTGGGAATGGGGGTGGGTGGGACAGTGCAGAGCAACAACTGGATCAACTGTAATAGAACAACAAAAATAAATTAAACCAAAAAAAGTCTAAACTGAGAAATATGCTAAAAAATATGCAAATTTATCACTTGCAACTATTCATAATAATACACATTAATATGTGGGAACAGCTAAGAATTGTTGAAATTGTACCTCCTGTCTATTCTTTAATATATTAACACATTTATTATGTACGTATGCATGGCTACTGTAAAGTACTAATGATGTATATTTTCTTTAATGTTATCGCCACCGTTTACCATATAAATACACGAACATATGATTACATCTATTTGGTGTAGAAATGTTTGGTTCAAATCTATTCCAACTGCTCCAAATTCTGAATTCTACTTTTCTAAGTCAACCCTTTTCCACCTTTGCACATTGCTATAATCTTTGTTAAGTTAATAATCATGGATTTATTTCAGGCATACAACAAAAACCCTTGGGCCCGCTGATGCTCAATGACATTTGGAAATCCTCACTTGATGAGGATTATATGCAAATTATTCTCTTTTTAAAAAATTTTATTTATTATTCTTAGAGAGAGGGGAAGTGAAAGAGGCAGAGAGACATCAATGTATAGTTGCCTTTCACCTGCCTTCAGCTACGGATCTGACTGGAGACCTGGCTTGCAACCTGGTTATGTGCCCTGACTGGGAATCGAACCAGTAACCTTTGGGATCACAGGCCAGTACCTTAACCACTGTGCTACCAGCTGTGGCTTGCAAATTATTCTTGTAGCAAGGGAGAACATAAATCACTAAAACATTCTTTTACTAAATTATGCTAAATTCTTATTTTGGGGGTGAGGTGGGGAGAATAATCCAGATGAATAAAGTACGAGTATTGTGGACATCACAGTAGGGAATAAAAAACCAAAAATGTAGTGAGGTGGCAGAGGCAAAGCTGATTTCACCTATATTTCTATTTTTTTAGCTCTGCCGTTGGTCCCTTAATTTCTTAAGATTAAACTTCTTTTTAGAAGATATAACCTAGAACGTGCTATATAAATATCTGTACTAAATGGCATGGTTTGTAAAATATGAATATATTATACAGTCAAATAAATATTTCAATTTATTATGGTAATAATGACTTTGAAAAGAAAGATTATATAATTCAGTCTCTTGAACTTGATTTTCTAATGATCATCTCTTTAAATCAGCATAGAACTATTGTTTCTAGGCTATTGTTGAGTTTTTAATTGTAATATTCCCTTATTTTACTACTTCTTTCCCTAAGTTCTTGTTTGTTTTAATTTCACATATATTGTTCACCCAGTTTAAAAAATCAAACACTAACAGAATTAAAATAACCATGAGTTTTCCACACTGTTGGCACCCTTTTGTTTTCTCCACTGGAAAAAGTGCTTCAAGAGAGCATCTCCCAGGGACTGGCTTGCAGCAGTGCTCCAGCTCCTGATGCCCTGTCCCTGGCTTGGGGCTGGGCACGGTCGGCTCCAAGGCAGCCCGGCAGTGCCTCTGGCCTACCCGCCGGTCACGTGCAAGACCACAGTAACATGTCTTTACTCCTAGTGCTCCAGGTTTTCACACTGATGCTCCTGCAACATGCCTTCAACTCTCTGTAGCCATTGTATATTGGTTAACTGCTCGTGATTGGAAAATATTCCCTGAGTTTTTTATTCCAGCTGGCAGTGCATAGCACAGAGTAGGAGCTCAACAAATATGTATGGATGGATTGAATTAGACAACTGCCATCTGGCCACTGTAAATGGAAGATAAAGGATTCAGACAACTTTGCGGGGAAGATGCTGGATAAAAAAAAATAATTTGGCCCTGGCTGGTGGATTGGCACCAGCCTGCAAACCAAAGGCTGCTGGTTCCATTCCCGGTCAGGGCACGTAACCAAGTCTCCAGCCAGGTCCCCAGCTGGAGGCAGGTGAAAGCAACCATATATTAATGCTTCTCTCCCTTTCTTCCTCCCTCCTTGCCCTTCCCTCTGAAAATAATGAATTTTAAAAATCTTAAAAAACAAAACAATAATTTGGTGTTAGTATTGAGAGTAAGAGCACTGTTTTTAGGTCTTCGCAAACCATTTATGCCCATTTCCCACAGGGGCTGCAGCACACAGGCCCCTGCTCGTTGTAACTGAAGGGAGCAAGGAGGGCTAGAAGGTGCATCACTGTACGATTTCTGAGAGTCTGATTATGTTGCAAGGCTAGTTCCAAGTCTAAAAATTAAAGAGAAAATTCTGCTATGGGAGCTGTTTTCTCAAGTTAAAGGATGGCTAGGAGATGGTTTGTAAAGGTAAGACACAGCTATGTCAAAGTAATAAATTAGTTGTAAAAGAAATTTTCCAACATTTAGCTAGAATTTGACATTCTTCCTTCCTTTTAGACCTGTGGTGCCTTCTCCAGAAGTTGATTAGAATCACCTATGAAACTTTTTAAAACTACCCATGCTCACTCCCCCACCTTTCTTACGGGTCCCTCACTTTGCAAAAGATTTTACTACCTATCATCCATAAAGATTTTACTCCCTATCTTTACACACATTTTCTTTGCAACTACAACCCCATTATCCCACCTTAAATAATTAATAATAGTTGTTTAATATCAAAGTCGTCTAATGCCCACTTTATATCCAAATCTCTGGAATGGTTCCCCCCAAACACCTCTCACAGTTATGTTCAAACTAGGATTTAAACAGGGCCATATTTGTATTGACAACCCAGTTTATGTGAGGAAGTTAAACAAGAATAATTTAATGAATATTAGAATCCTAATTTAATGAATATTAGGAACAAGGAAAGGATGGTCCCAGCCTAAATTGGATGAATTCAGTTATCTGTGCATCTCAAATGCATTTTTGAAGAAAATGTTGTAGAAGTCAACTTAGATATTTCTGTTTTGAGTTTTTCTTTTTTTTACATTTACAAATTTATTATTTTTAAAATTTTATTGTTGTTGTATTACATCCATCCCCTTTTTGCTCCCCTCCGTCCCCCTCCCCACCCACCCATTTCCCCCAAATTCAATCCCACCTGTTGTCCATGTCCATGGATCCTTGAGTTTGTTTTGACAAGAGAAAAGAGTTATCTTCTATTATCTGAAAGAATGACTAGAATGGGGGGGAAGGGATCACATGGCATCTATCTTAGCCCAATAGGTTGGGACTCTGAGCCTTAAGGAAGATGATGCTGCAGACAAAATCTGACCCCACCCCCCAAAAAAAAAAACAAACAACCTGCTCCTATGTGGCCGAGGGCACTATTTGTTCAACACCAGTAAAGAAAGGCACTTCCCCCACTTGTGTGGAGCACACAGCACAGAGCCATCAAATTTCGTGTGACTTTCAATACAAAAAATTTAAAGTAATGTGGTAATGTGGTAAAAATATTACAAAAGTCTCACATTATGACAAATTTTAAAATACAATCCCTCAAATTGAAATTTTATCAAGAAGCGCTTCCTTTCAAAGGTGGTGGCAAAATGAATTGAAAGTTTTAAGTTCTTGTTACACAGTTTTACTATTTTGACTGGTAAACAAATTTGGCTTTAGTCTTGAAGTACAAGTTTGACTTGGATGTCTTCAGAAGTGTATCTTTGTTAGAGTGATCACTGGGTAAAGTTTGAGCAGAGCAAAGAGTCCAGAGAAAGGAGCACTATTTTGACACCTTAAGGATTTGTGGCTGAAGAAGCCTGGAGCATCCTTCAGTTAGACACTAAAGCTCTGGGGAAGCCTAGAGCAGCAGCATGAAGGCCCCACCCACCCTCAGGTGGCTTCATAGTGTGGGACAGAAAAACTAAAGAGGAATTCTTGAATTCATGTGGGACAGCTTTGAAAGTCCCAGAAACAACTGATTGGAATTTAAAGGGGAACCCAATCTTTCGTATTATGAAGACAGGGGTTAGAGGAAGTGAAATTTGGAATGTTATTGTCAATACTGTCCTACTTGTATCCCAGGCTGGTGAAACCTAGGAAAATTTTGTAATAAATGAAAATATAATGATCTACAATTAGAAATCATGACTGCTAACTTAGATACTGAATTTGTGATTTTTTAATGTCAGTAGTAATTTGTTCCATTAATTTTTAACTTTGTAAGACATTGTGTATTATATATAAGAAAATGGATATATTTAAATAATATGCGTAGTTTAAAAGTTTACTTCTATAACATTTGAGGTACCTAGATAATACTAGAAATCTGGTAAGACTCAAATGAAAAATAAATGTAGCTCTTTCATCACCACTAAACTAGCATTACAAGGGATGTTAAAGAGAATTCCTTAGGTGGAGAAGAAAAGGCCAAAACTAAAAAGAAGAAAATACATAAAAGAAAAAAATCTCACTGGTAAAGACAAACATATATTAAAGGTAATAGACTAACTACTTATAAATCTAATATAAAAACTATTTATTTAAAATATTTTACTTTATTATTTTTAGAGAGAGGGGAAGGAAGAGAGACATCAATGTATGGTTGCCTTTCACCTGCCTCCAGCTACAGACCTGGCTGGAGACCTTGCTTGCAACCTGGTTATGTGCCCTGGCTGGGAATTGAACCAGTGACCTTTAGGTTCGCAGGCTGGTGCCTTATCCACTGTGCCACTGGCCAGGGTATAAAAACAATTTAAAAAGCAATAAATATACAACACCAATAAAATTAAATTAAAAAAAAGCAATAAGTACATACCTATCAATAATTACTTTAAGTGTTAATGGACAAAGTGCTCTACTCAAAAGACACAGGGTGACTGAACGGATTAAAAAACAAGACCCTTACATACGCTGCCTATATGAGACTCACTCACCTCAGACCATAAGACACTACACAAACTGAAAGAAAAGGGATGGAAAAATATATTCCATGAAAATGAAAAATTTTTAAAAGTTAAGATAGCAATACCTATACGACAAAATAGAATTCAAAACAAAGGCTACAATAAGAGACAAAGAAGGACCCACCAATTCCACTTCTGGAAACTTATCTGAAAAAAACAAAACATTAATTCAAATATATATATATATATGCACCCCTACGTTCACTGAAGCATTGTTTACAATGGCCATCATATGAAAGCAACCTAGTTTTCCATCAGATGTGTGGATAAAGAAGAAGCAGATATGTGTGCTCATGCACATGTGTACGCACACACATGCATACACACGCTGGATTACTCAAACTTGAAAAAGTGAAATCTTGCCACTTGCAACAACATGGATACACATAGAGGGTATTATATTAAGTGAAATAAGACAGAGAAAGACAAATACTGTATTATTTAACTTATATGGAGAATCTGAAAACACTAAACAAATGAACAAACAAAACAAACAGGCTCATAGATACAGAAAAACAGTTCCCAGAATAATTGGAAGGATGGGCAAAAAGGTGAAAGGGATTAAGAGATACAAACTTATAATATAATGTCATGGGGACATAAAGTACAGCAGAGGAGATGCAGTCAATAAAACCACAATAATTTTATATAAAAATAACTTTGTTTATTGACAGAGGAACACTAGACTTTTCATGGTGATCATGGTATAAAATGTCAAATAACTATGTTATACATGTGAAACTAATAAATATTATATGTTAACTATAGTTTAGTTAAAAAGAACTTTACATTCCAGAATAAAAAATAAATGTAAATCATCATCTTTATATTACAATTCTGGGATTTTACCATATTATAATGATTTTTCTTCTGGTGGGCAATTCTTGCTTTTGCTCAGTTAAGCCTTGACTTAAGAAATTATATATTCAATTGTATGAAGATAGCTCACCATATTTTGAAATAACATGACTTCATTCATGACCTTCATTAATATCCCACATATTATCATTCTACAATAATGATAACAAAAGGTATAACGTTTGTTAGAAACTGAATGTTTGTGTCCCCCAAGATTCCTATGTTGAAATCTAATCCCCAATATGATGGTATTTGGAGGTGGGGGCCTTTGGGAGGTGATTAGGACATAAGGGTGGTACACTCATGAATGGGTTTAGTGTCTTTATAAAAGAGACCCCAGAGAGCTCCCTCTGCCACATGAGATTATAGCAAGAAGATGGCAATTTATGAACCAGGAAGCAGCCTCTCACCAGACACCAAATTTTCCAGCACCTTGATCTTGGACTTCCCAGCCTCCAAAACCATGGGAAATAAACTTGTTGTTTATAATCACCCAGTGTATGGTATTTTCAGTATAGGATCCTGAACAGACTAAGATAGGTTTAATAAACATGTGTTAAAAGTATAGTCTAGCCCTGGCTGATGGCTCAGTGGATAGGCACCTGCCTGTGAACCCAAAGGTTGCTGGTTCGATTCCCAGCCAGGGCACATAACCAGGTCTCCAGCCAGGTCTGTAGCTGCAGGTAGGTGAAAGGCAACCATACATGGATGTCTCTCTCCCTCTCTGCCTCTTTCCCTTCCCCTCTCTGAAAAATAATAAAATATTAAAAAAAAAAAAAGCATAGTCTAATTTAAGTCCCTTCAAATTCCGAACTTTTATTTTTCATAGGCTATAAAAGTTACTAGTAATACATAACAACAGTAAAAAGAAACCATGCCTTTAATTTAGAAGGGGAACAGTATCTATCTGTAACATACAGTACCATGGCATGGTATTAAGGATTGAATTTTTTATGATGAGTAAGTTTCTTATTTATCTTCTGCAAATTATTTAAAAAGACTTTAATGCCCAACAAATAGGTTTTTGTGCATAGAGAAAAACAATCACTGCTATTTGTATTTTAGTGTTTAATAAACAGATTTAAATAAATGCAATTTTAAAAACTGATTTTTCTTAAGTGTGTTTATTACAAAATATATTAAAGTCCCTGAAACAACTTAAAATAAATTAAAAGTTTACAAATATGTTTAGAACTTTCAAATGTCACACATAACAGATAAACATACATAAATGACATATTGTTAACTATTATCACTTTACATTACACGGATGCTAAGGTAAACAACTTGAATCTAGTTCATATCTTCATTATCTATAACTTCATTATTTCTACTCCTTCCAGGTCTCAGTAATACTTTCTTTGATGTCTTCTCAGGAAATAACAATCTACCCAATCTCAAAAAAAAAGGAATGATTTTGCAAAGAGCAAGAATATAAAATGTAGGTATCTACCAACTGATTCTTATTTGGGGCACAGGATCAGTCTGAGTTTCCTAGTTGATTAAAACTCCAGGCTCTGAGCCCTGGCTGGTGGCACAGTGGATAAAGCGCTGGCTTGCGAACCCAAAGGTCGCTGGTTCGATACCCCAGCCAGGGGTTGCATAACCCCTTGCATAACCAGGTTGCAAGCCAGGTCTCCAGCTAGATCTGTAGCTGGAGGCAGGTGAAAGGTAACCATACATGGCTGACTATTCCTTTCTGCCTCTCTCCCTTCCACTCTCAGAAAAATAATAAATAAAACATCTTAAAAAAAAAAAAGAAAAAGAAAAGAACCAGAGACATAACTTAAAAAAAAAAAATTCCATTTTCTGGAGTCGTAAGTTTCCTTTTCACAGTTAAACTTTGTTACACCAGTAAGCACTTTTAAATCCACATTTTTCATTTAGGTTTTAAGGTTTAGTTACACAATTCTCCCTGTGATAACATTATTTTAAAAGTCGCATAAGGTAGTGATCTCTTGGACATACTAAGTGAGAAAAGCAAGAAGCAGGAGGAAATATATAGTCTGCTACTTCTGTATAATAAGTTATAGGGGTAGAGAATACAGTATATTTTCCTAGTATTTTTAAAAAGAAACAATGGAAGAAAATAAACTAAAAATTACTAAAATTATTTACCTAGAGAGAGGGAGGGAAGAGGGAGCATAAAGAGGTAGACATGCAAGCAATATTTCTCTGGCTACTCCTCATTTTATTGTTTCGATTTTGCTGCCATGCAATGTTATACAGGTATACATAATTGAAAGGTGGAAAAGGTGACCATCAGTAAAAAAGAATTAATTTAGGTAATAAAAATGTATTATTTTTTACTGGAAATACCTGACAGAAAATATACTAATTTTCGATCTTAAAGGCAAAAGGAATTGCATGATTTTCTTGGTCTGCATTTGGTAGTTTGATTGTTAGTGGTCTTAAGGCATTATTATTCAGAAACCATATGTGCACTCTAGGACAAAACTAAATAAGTAATTATGTTAATGTCCATGGGTATCAAGATTCATTAAAAGTGGGTCTCCTGATGTGATTCACTAGGCAGAACACAATACCCACCTATGCAGTATTCTCGTCACCAAGAGGAAAAGAGAGGAGAAAAAAGAACCAAATACTAAGTCTGTATGTAGGTCTGCCCACAAGTTGCAGGAAATAAAAGAAACAGAACAAATGAAATAAGACCAGAGGAAAACAATGAGAACGTGGGGTATTTTACGTAACAAATTACCTGTTTTCTTTGATAAATAAGTGACGTGGGAAAAAATAAGAAAGGAATACTATTGTAGATTGTAAGAGACATTAGACACAGAACAGCCAAGCCAGTATGTGGATCCTGTACGGATTCTGACTTAGAGCCACAGTAAAAAGGCATTTTTGAGGCAATTTGAGAAACCTGAAATATGGAGTGAATATGGAATTTACATACCTGAATATAATCAGCACTAGATTATATTCAGGAATTATTGCCAATTTCATTACAGAGACAATGGCACTGTGATACATTCTCTAAAAATCTCACTTCCTGTTAGAGGTACACACTGAAGTATTTATGGGTAAAATAATACAATTCCTACAACTTGCTTTCTAATGCTCCAGCAAAAAAGGGCAAAGGGAATATAATTAACAGGACTGGCAAAATGCTGATTATCATTGAAGCTGCATGGCATTCTCCCTGTTTTTGTGTTATATTTAAATTTTTCCATAATAAAAAGATTTTTAATGTTATAGATGCCTTTTCTCCTTGTAATTAGTAGGTTCATCTGGAAATTTCATTTCCTAAGAAATGAGAATCAAGTCTGCAAAGTTAGTTTTCTCCTTACAATGGTTGATTCTTTCATCTTGGAACACACAGTTCAACTACTGTTATGAGAACATTTCCTATTTTTCTTCAACTATCTGAGTTACAGTTTCCTGCAGTAAACCATCTCTGTTTACATAAGTAGAAACAAATAGGCATATACGGGCAGCTGTTGTTGTACACTGTATAGTGTTTAGGACTGTGTAGGTGAGATAATAAAAATGACCGTATGTTGAAACCATGTAAAGCATATTGATAATCAATGGGAAAACTACAATTGTTCGTGGCCTTTAAAATGTTTTTTCAAAACATTAAAAACCCTCTTACTGGTGGTTATTACTATATCAAGGACAAAATTTTATAAAGGAAAGCTAAAATATTATAAACATTGCTTATAAGTGTCTTATTTCTTTGTTAAAAAACAAAACAAAACTCCTTTTCAATTTTCACTGAGGGGGAAGGAGAAATGAATTAATCTATATCCAACCTAGCTCAAGCCCTCTAACTAAGCATCCAAGGCACCTGGAGATTTACACTTTGTCACATCTATTACAGTTTCTATTTTTCCTAACTAAGAAGCGGGCATCTTTCCTAAGCCTTGGTGAATTATCATACCCCTTTCTAAGTCAGGATCAGTTTCCAACATTTTATCCTTTGCTCTATCAATATCATGAAATGGTCCTGGGATTTCCTTTTGAATAAAACCTTATGTTTGAAGTAGCTATGATGTCTGTTGGAATTTTGTGCATTAAAAAATATATCGTGGGTGGGGAGGGCGACAGAGGGGAGCAAGAAGGGGATGGATGTAATACAACAACAATAAAATTAAAAAGAAATATATATATATATATATAGGCTTTTACCTAGATATTGAACACATTCTAATTGCATTTTATAATATTGCTTTCAAAATATTGACAAGGAGGTTTACTCCTCTAGATCAGTAGTTTTTTAAAATTTCAGTATCTTATAAGCAATGGTTTCCCAGCTTTTTTCAAGTGACATTACACTCAAAGCAAAACTATTCTAGTGTGTAGGGACTGAGGAGGAGGGACCTAGAATCCCATCCCTCAGTCTCCCCCTCAGCTCCTAAGGTCAAACATCTCCAGGAATTTGGTTTACAGACATTTGCATTCCATAGTAGATATAAGGTCTGTGCTTGTTCAACTCATTAAGACACGACACAACATAATGCAGATCAACAAGGATCTGTGTGTTCTTCCCAGGTTATCGGTGCCTCAGAATCATCCCAGCCATGGCTGGTGTGGCTCAGTGGACTGAGCAACAGCTTGTGAAATCAAAGGGTCTCTGGTTCAATTCCCAGTCAGAGCGCATGCCTGGGTTGTGGGTCAGGTCCCCATTTGAGGGGCACACAAGAGGCAATACACATAGATATTTCTCTCCCTCTCTTTCTCTCCCCTTCTCTTCTCACTAAAAATAAATTAAACAAATGAATAAAAATCATCCCAGGGCCTGGAAGTAATATCCCATCCCTCTGTTTCTGTCTCTCTGCTGTAGACCACAGATTAGGATCCACGGTTACTCTCCACCCATTCTTCTAAAGGATGTTTCAGATTGTTCCTGGTTCTTGGAACCCACCTTGACTGTGGCTTTGATTTCACTTATCAATGCCCAGCTTCACCAGCAACTCCCCAGAGCTGCCTGTGCTGAGACATCAGCCTGAATTCTAGCGTTATCACACATGGTCCCACACACATCTGATTTGTGTCAGTATTTTTTTCCCCATATGCCTTTTGCTATTTTATCTTCTCTTAGATACACAGTCTTTGTTCTAAAAGTGTCAATGCCCTGAATTACTTCCTTGACCTCTTTACAAGATCAAAACCAGCTGTTGGAGCTGGTTGTTCCTTTCATTAACAATTGGCCTTGCTTTTAATTTAGGTCTCATTAATGTTTTGGCCATATCTTTATGAGCATAATTCCCAGGCAGATGGCAGAGAGAATGAAAGGGGGTGGAATACAGAAGGAAGTAGATTAGAAAGAAAAATATATCCTTTGTGCTATTTTTGTCATTATAAAGATGCAAGAGAGGAGGGGAAGAAGAACGGGGGAAAGGAAAAATTTAACATAAAGACTTTATCAAAAAGAGGAAGAATAAATGCTTGTTTCAATGTTTCTTGGAAATTTGGGGTGACTAAGAGTGTGACTGTGTGTATGTGAGTGTGCATCTGTGTGTGTGTGTGATGTCCTATCACTTTTGGGAGTGCCCCAAATTGCAAAATCAATCTGATCTCACACTGCTCAGATCTGAATTCTGTTTGAGAACTTCCATCAAAACTTAAGACTATATATTTTAGAATGCTTGATTACTAATCCTTACCAGCTGATCATCCAATCCAAAAAGTTGTTCCAAGTAAGTTTCAGATAATCTCCGAATTTTGGGTTTCATTGCTGGATCAATGCACATATCCCTTTAATAAAATCATAAAACACAGGCAAAAAATAATTTCATTTTACAATAGTTAGTTCCATGAATAAATCACTGGTTCTTTGGGTAGAGTCTAAGGGAGGGGAAGGAAAAGACACACCCTCTTGGGAGAAGCAGTCAGAATCACCAGGGGGACTTTTTCAAACTACTCCCCCACCAAGGTTTTGCTATGCTCTCCAAGAAGGCCTGCCTGCCTTTCCTCATGTCCAATTTGAAATAAACTTTCCTGGAGCACACAGTATTGATGAACACACTATATACTGTACATTTCTCAAGTTGAGAATCAGTGGGCAAATATTTCCTATCAGTCTTACTGACTTAAAAGCACGTAGAGGGATTCTTAAACAATCGAGATTGGAAGCATTCATTAACAAGACCTTTTTTTGATACTACACAGTAAGCATTTTACCTTCAAAATATTTCCCAAATCAAAACAATACTCACCATAGAAGACTTTCAAGGCCATTTTTCATTATAATGATGATCATTTCCTCTAAATACCTCAGCGGATCTGGAGGACATGTAACAAGCAGGCCACACAACAGAACCTGGGGAAAGTAAATGGAATCAGTGTTTCCGGATCTGCATGTTCTCACTGAGCAGCCTACTACAAAGTCAAATGTATGACGGATTTCACTTTATAGACATCCCTTTATATTTATTCAGTGTTAATATTGTGCCAAAGGCAAATCCAAATGCAGTTTACTTTGATTCCTTTTTTTAAAAATTCTGTCATAAATGACACAGTGTTTTGCATTAGGTGAGTACTTTTGTGATTCTTCAGATCATTGGTTTTTATACTTTTTAATTATGAAGAACTCCTGTTTTTGTTTTTATTTTTTAAGATTTTATTCATTATTTCCAGAGAAAGAGAGGGAGAGAGGGAGAAAGACATCACTGTATGGTTGCCTTTTACCTGCCTCCAGCCACAGACCTGACTGGAGACCTGGCCTGCAGCCTGGTTATGTGCCCTGGCTGGGGAATCGAACCAGCTACCTTTGGGTTCGCAGGCCTGCGCCTTATCCACTGTGCTACCAGCCAGGGCCCAAGAACTCCTTTTTTATTATTATTATTTTATTGTTGTTGTATTACATCCATCCCCTTTTTGCTCCCCTCTGTCCCCCTCCCCACACACCCATTCCCCCCAAAGTCAATCCCACCTGTTGTCCATGTCCATGGTTCCTTTATACTAGGTTCTTGTCTAAGCTGCTCCCCTTCTTTGCCTCTGCCTCCCCTCTCCCCCAAGAACTCCTTTTTAAAGTAAAAAATACTTCAGAACCAACCACAAAAGTGATTAAGAAAATCCACTATCACAATCTACTGTGGAGTCTGGCCAAGATGGCAGAGTAAGTAAATACAGTTCTCCAAACCTCCCACAACCACATCAAAATTACAACTAAACTAACTATAGAACAACCATCATTCAGAACTGCCTGCTATCTAGCTGAACGTAAGTCCTGTAATGAAGGCGATATGAAGAAGCCACATGGAGACTGGTAGGAGGGGCAGCGAGCAGAACCAGCTGGTCCCACACCCAGGTGTGGCAGTTTAATCAAAGGCGTATCTTGACTCTAGAGGTTCCCTCTGAAGAGTGAAGAGTCCCAGCCCCAAATCAGGGTCCCCAGCCCAGGGCTTCAGTGCCAGGAAGAGAAGTCCCCATAACTTCTGGCTGTGACAACCAGTCAGGATTATGGCTAAGTGACAAAGAGGGCTCCTAGAGTTCCAGGCATTCCTCTTAAAAGGCCCACATGTAAAGCACAGCATAGGGAATATAGTCAATAATACTGTCACAACTGTATATGATATCAGATGGGTACTAGATTTATTGGGGTGATCACTTTGTAAGTTATATAAATTTCTAGTCATGGGGTTGTATACCTGAAACTAATATAATATTGTATGTCAACTGTAATTAAAAAATTTTATTTTCTTTTAAATCTACTGTGGATTCAAGGAGTCTTTTTTAAATGCAGTATATTTGTATTTTATCATTCACAACATCTACAGAGTATATACTTGAAAGATTGCAGAATGGTTGCATAGGTGAGGAAAAAAATGACCTATTGGATCTAAGAAAATATTTAAAGCACATTATGAAACTCAGAAAGTGGCTGCCATTATATTTCCCTAGTAAGGTTCTCCCCAAAGAAACTTTGGTCAGAGTACAGAGTTATTTCGTATATTTCTCTATTTGAGACAGACAAAACGGTTTACACCATACATTTCACAGAAATCACCTTGTATCCTCCTGCTTAGACATTTCTTTTAGCCTTTCGGTTCACTATCTCCAGACGGGCAGCATGGAGGGCTTTCTTTGGCCCTTCTTTCACATACAGCCTATTCTTTCTGGCTTTTTTCCTACTCCTTTCCCACTGTGAACAAAGTAGTTCCACTCCTTGAGTTGTGCGCAGTTCTTTCCTTCATGGTCCAAGTGTCAGCAGGTCTGAAGGCTCTCAGCAGTTCTCATAGTATTCCTCCAAAAAGAAGAGGATAATTTCTCCTGATTGAACCCTACACAACACATTTCCCACTTTGCAACAGGTCCATATCATCCTTGTGTGCATCCTGCATGCTGAAAACCCAGCCATTAAGACTATGACAAAATGGTTAAGACCTAGAAGTCTCTCCCTCTCCAACTCTGTCTTTGGACCTAGTCCCATCGCTGCTCACAGTGAGCACTCTGCCATCACAGACTGACTCCCTTCTCCCCCAAACCTAGAAAATAACCTTGCACAGGAAATCAGAAGTTCTTACCACAGATGCAAGCTGGATTTGCATAGTCTTAATACCAAAGGGCTGAAGTTTTGTGTTACATGGAGGCCAGACTTCAGACAGCTCCCTGAATGGCTTTGATAAAAAATCATCTGTTCTCATTCACTTGTGTGAGTGGGTCCCCAGGGCACTGAGTTTCTGTACTCCCTATACTTCATCCCCTGCTGCCTCTGTTCTAGCACTATGAGGATGGACATTTGAGTCAGGATCGCTTGGAGAATGATTTGGTCTCTGAGGATGGGGCCTAGGAACTTACGTTTTTATTACATTCGGAGTCATCCCTACCTACGTGTACTCTAAGGTCTGAGAACTAGTACCTTCATGGAATTCATCTTTAAGGTGAATATTTAAGAAAGTTGAAATCTGATTAATGAATATGAGAAATTACTTATTTCGGTATACTTCCAAGCTCCATAAATCAGAAAGCATCATTTCCTGAAAAGCTATCTTACAGAAATCAATTCAGGTTGAAAGGAATGCTAATAAAAACATATGAAACTAGTATAGTTTTAATGTTTACTTTTTGCATAAGAAATCTCACTGTTCATACCTTCACACTAGGCAAAATAAAATAGACTGAGGTTTTAAATATTTTTGTGTGAACTGTGCACAACTACATGCCAATAAGCAAGCATACTTAGTGAACTAATCGCTTGTTTCTTGCTTATTGAAAATAACAATTCCAAAACCATTTAGCTCAGTCTTCAAAAGCACAGGTGAAGTATGCAAACGTTCCCACAAGATAAATGACTCTCATAAACATTAATCAGGGCTTTATTATTGTTGTTTTCTTTTATTTAATTAGTTTTATTTATTTATAATGATTTTTTAAAATTATTTTTAGAGAAAGGGAAAGGGAATGAGGCAGAAAGGGAGAGAGACATCAATGTATGGTTGCCTTTCACCTGCCTCCAGCTATGGACTTGGCTGGAGACCTGGCTTGCAACCTGGTCATGTGCCCTGGCTGGGGAATCGAACCAGCCAGCGACCTTTGGGTTCGCAAGCCAGCACTTTATCCACTGTGCCACCAGCCAGGGCCTTATTGCTTGTTTTCTTATTAAAAACTTACACAATCAAGGACAAAGAAAAAAGAAAAAAAAGAAATGACAGTCCATGATTAATTATTCAGATTCATTTTATCAAGCTTGTAAATTCACAAAACAATTGCGTAATCCTCAACTTTCTTTTGGCTCTGTCTCCCTAACCTCAGTCCCTAATATTTTCAAATATTCAGAAAGATGTCTGGATACTGATGACAAATGTGGGTTAATTCAGGACAGTTGTTTCTATCCCTTTCTACTGCTATCCACCTTTCACGGAGCAAGATAATGCAGTGGGTAAATTCCACTGGGTTTAAGTATTGGACTTGTAATTTTCTAATGTGTAACTTGTGACAAGTTACTTCCCTGTTCCTGTTTCCTTAACTATACATGAGATAATGAAGGTACATATTCTATATGACTATAATGAAAATTAAATAAATTAATATATGAAAGTACTTTGGACACTGTCCAACACAAAAGAAAATACTTGGTAGATAATAATGACAGCAAGGCATCAGGACTGTTTTTAACCATTCCATTGCTAATTATTTCTGCCATTAGAGGAAAAGACTTAGATAAAGAGAAAAGAAATTCAAAAACACTCCCTTGCACCATTCAAAAGCCAGGGTAATGATTAAGAGAGGCTGACTTTGAACTAAACCTAATGCACTTAGGGGAAAATGGTTGGGAAAAAGAACATGATAGAACAATAGTTTAAATACAAGCAGCAAGATAGTAACTCTCTATTAGAACTATGGGAAGAAGCAAGACACCAGAGCAAGCCTTGTTCATCTTTTAAGATACTTAAATAAACACAGTGAAATATGCTAAGACCATAAATGCAACACAGAAAATAATTGCTCTATGAGTGCAGAAGTAAAAATGATTACCAAATGCTTGTGGGTCGTTAGCAGTTGGGAAACTTCCAAGTGGAAGAGCAAAGGCTTGGGGCTCAGATCAATTTAGCTTTGGTAAAGAATTAATGTACAAGACCAGACAGAGCCACCCTGTTAAGAGCCAGAATTCTATACCAGACGTGGAACTGGGTCCCCCTCTAGACCCACCAGATCCGCCATAATCAGACCCCAGCAAGATCAATCACAGGACCTAAGTTCACAGTTACCATACCTCAGAGTCATAGTTGAGTTTGTTTCAAGATCCCACTAGTATGACCTTGACGTTTAGAAGGAATATGTAGTCTTGCTTCTGGATTTCACAGATGAAAGCAAAGGGCTAGGTGATTCACAGAACCAGAGGGTTTAGAAACTGTAAACCTGGGGCTCCACTCTGACTATAACGTGCACTCATACAAAATTGTGTATCTTCTTCCAGAATTTAAGGGTTTTTTGTATGTTATCTATCTAGAAATATTTTATTCATATGCACACCCAGAAATACCATCTTCTTTTAAATAGGTGGTACAATAATCAACATATATGAGGAGAGGGGGCCCAAAAAACTAAAATTATCTCTTTCAGTACAGGCCTCTTGTAGTACAGGTTTCCCCTGCTAGGTGAGTATTCTGAGTATTCTAGGGACCCATCTGTAGAAATGTGCCAGCTGGCATTGTTGTGAGAGGCTGCATTCAGCTTCAGTGAACTTTTTTTCCCAAAGATTTTCAATGCATTTGCCCATTTCATGATGGGTGATTTACAAGCACACCTGCCCACATGTGCTGAGTGGTCCACAGTTTTTTATCAAAAATGGCATAATTCCCATGATCCACCTTCCTAATTCACTGGATCTTGCCCTGAGCAACTTTTGTTTGTTTGCTTGTTTGTTTCCCTGGATGAGAAACATCCTCAAAGGAAAAGATTTTGCTGACATAGAAGAAGTAAAACAAAAATGGCAGAAGCACTAAAAGGCATCAAAATTGACAGGTTCAAAAACTGTTTTGAGCGGCGGAAAAATGTCTCAATAGGTATATCGCATCAAATGGAGAGTATTTTGAAGGTGACTGAAGTTTAAACATGTAAGAATAAATACATAATTTTTAATACATAAATTTCAGGTTTTTTTCAGGTCCCATAGTCTGTCCCTTGTTTGCATTTTTTAAGATGAGAATGCATTTTAAAAATGTAATGTCAGATTTCTCCAGAGAGGACATACAGATGGCCAACAGACATACGGAATGATGCTCAACATCACTAATCATCAGAGAAATACAAATTAAAACCACCATAAAATACCATCTCACATCTGTCAGAATGGCCATCAATAAATCAACAAACAACAAGTGCTGGCAAGGATGCGGAGAAAGGGAAACCCTAGCGCACTGCTGGCGGGAATGCAGACTGGTGCAGCCACTGTGGAAGGCAGTATGCAGATGTCTCAAAAAATTAAAAATGGATCTGCCTTTTGACTCAGGGATCCCACTTCTCGGAATATATCTGAAGGAACCCAAAACACTAATTCAAAAGAACATAAGCACCCCAGTGTTCATTGCAGCACTATCTACAATCACCAAATATGGAAACAGCCCAAGTTTCCACCAGTAGATGAGTGGATAGAACAACTACGGGACATTTACACAATGGAATACTACTGGGCCATAAAAAATAAGAAAACTTCACCATTTGTAGTAGTATAGATGAACCCAGAGAACATTATGGTAAGTGAAATAAGCCAATCTAAGAAAGATAAATACCCTATGGTTTCACTCATATGTGGGATCTAATGAACAAACTGAACTAACAAGGAAAATGGGGACAGACAGACTCATAGATGGAGAGCAGATGACAGTGGCAGGGGGGTGAGGTAAGGAGGTGGAGGGATTAAGGAAAAAGGAAAAAGGAATCATGGACACAGACAAAAATGTGGTGGTTGCTGGGAGGAGGGGGATATAAGGGAAATGGGGAGAAAAAATGCAATAAATAAATAAGTAAATAAATAACATGCATGTCAGAGTCACATAGTTACAGAAACCTCTTTACTTAGGAATAGGTTTAAGTTCCTAAACACGATTGAAAGTCTCTTCTACCTCCCTACCTTCCCCAGCCCCAAAGCAAGTCCAAAGTGACATTTCATGAATGCTTGAAATCCCCACCTGTGGTAGAGATGGAGTGGGCATGCTGTTTTTCTAGGAGAAAGCTCAATTTGTTTCTACGAAAACTAGTTAAGTTAAAAATTTGAAAATAAAGGGACTTCTGTGTCTTGTCAACATTTAAATAGAAAAATTTTAATAAAGAATTTTTAAATAAAATGAAAATTTTATCTGAGAAACTCTGTAACAAAATATATTGAAGATTACTGAAAGGGGCCAACGGGCTTCAGCTGCTCAGAAGGGACCTCAGGAAGAGGAAGCTGCTCCCCAAGGCCAGGACTTGAGGGGTTTCAGGCAGGCTGGACTGGAAGCTCTGTAGCCTCCACGGGGTGAGAGCAAGACAAGGGACTCTGACAGCTGCTGGACCGTGCCCGGCCCAAAGGAGAAGCAGTTTCCAGCCGTCTAATCCCTAGGTGGTAAATTCATTGCTATAGGAGGAATAATAAATTACACGTTTTCTGGTTGTTTAATGTTCCATGGGTTTGCCTTTAGAACTGCACCTATGAATTGGTTGGCTGGGCTAAGAAACTTAGCTAACATAAGTGTCCTCAGGGGAAGCCACAACCTTGTAGCCCCAGGGTCCAGCAAAATGAGTGAGTGTAACTAGTTCCTTCTCTCCCACATTAGCTAGTCGTCCTTTGCACATGTATTTAGTAATTCGTGATTCTTGCATATATAACAAATAGTTGCAATTAAATTCCTAAAACAAACAAGCTTGTAACAGTCTATGTTAAACATAAATATCTTTTTAAAATAAAGATTGGAAAATTTATAAAAGAAACAGAAAGCATAAAAACTGCATTAAAATTATAAAAATAAAATATTATTTCTTTTTAAAAAAATATTAAAGTGACTTTTAGAGAGAGGACAAAGGAGAGAGGCATATTATTTCTCAAAATAGAAAATGTTGCATAAAATCATGATTTGTAATTTAAATATGCCCTCTGCTGGACAGATCTAGTTTTGCAAACTCTTTTATTCTTTCCTAGTTAACCCAAAAATCTGAGCTAACAATTTGGCCAGCACTTTTTCACTCTCAGATACAATTGCATGTGTAGCTGCTTAGTAAGTCTGTAGACACTACACCATAATGTTTCTGTTCATCTTTGGTCCCTGTGAGGCAGGTCTTGTTTGCAACGTGCTGGCTGTGGCCTAGTGAAAAAAATTTGAGGCAGACGGAGATTTCTAAATATTTTTGATGACCTGCTGTCTGAAATTCTACCAACAGAGCTTTATTGTTTGAGCCCCTGTATTAATGATATCTTTTCAAATACAATGTTTCTCTTGAAAGGAATATCTCCAAGGAAGGTGATTCCAATAGTGGTGGGGTGAGTACCTCAGAATTTTCAGAGAAATGATGCATATAGTGGGAGTGCGGAATCAGAATATACTGTTTTCCCACAATTTTATCTTGCTGCAGATGCTGAGCATCTACATGCAGGTATTTTATAAACAGCTTTGAGTTTCCTGAATATTAAAATAATATAAAGTATTGTATTGCCCAAATTCCCAAGTGTTTGATCATTTAGTTCATTTATTTCAAATCTAAAATTAAAGTGTAAAAAAATACTCAACTCCAAAACCTAAATAAAAGATAATCCTATATCTCTGTTAATATTTTTATGTATAAACAATACACCTAGGTTGCATGAAAGCCATACCAGATATTGATGGTCTAGAAGGGAAAAGACTAGCTTTTTGGATGATTGATCACAGTGGTTTCAAATTAATTTTTTTAATCAGAAAATAAATTTAAAAACCCAAACTCATGGGACTCCCCAAATATAACACAGAAAAAATCAGAGTTGCTCTTGAATGTTTCAACATGGCTATAGATGGAAGAAGCACAGCTTTCTTCCTCCCTGTGCACTTTCTCTACCTTAAACAACTAAGCTTTAAAAAATAGAAAGAAAGGAAGGGAGGAAGGGAGCAAGGAGGGGGGCAGGAACAGAGAGAGAGAGAGAGAGAGAGAGAGAGAGAAACCACTTTGACCAGTATGCACTGTATGCAGTTAGCCATACAAGGTTGCCTGGAAGCTGAACCAGAGCTGGGAGGGTTTGGTGAGCATGCCAGTCATAACAAGACTGGCCCATTGAGGAAACAGGATGTCCAGAGACTTCTGCTGCGTGAACAGAGGCAAAGGGCTCTGGTCCCAGGGAGACCAGAACAGGCCTGCAACCCAGCCTACCAGCTGGCCACCTAAGATGAGAAACTCAGGTTTCCCATGCTTTTGTGCTTCCTGTGCGTCTTTGTTATTCCTTTCTAACTCTCCACCAATAAAGTTCATTATAGTATGAAAAAGCAAAAATGGAAACACTTTTTTTATACTTAGGCCAGCATGTACTTTGTTTTAATACATGAACATTTTTCTTTCTGATTATAAAACTAGTATATACTTTGTTTTAATAAATGAACATTTTTCTTTCTGATTATAAAACTCGTATATACTTTGTTATTTGAAAAATTCAGAAAAATGCAAAGAAAATAAAAATCGGCCATCATACTGACATCATAGGTAACCACTATTAAAATTTTTAATTTTGGTCTTTTCACAATGCATATATTTTTTACAAAGTTAAAATAGGATACTATATAGTTTTATATCTTCTCTTTTTTTCTGGTTAATCATTGCATTATAAAAATTTTTCCATGTCAACGAAAAAATTCTTCAAAACATTATGTTTTGAGGTTGGTTGATACTCTATTACCAAAAAAAGAGTACCATAAACGTTTAATGATTTCCAAATGATTGTCCATTCAGGTACATCTTTTTCCTATTATTAAAAATATATGATGTACATATTAATCATCACTACTACTGATGAAAGGCACCTATCTTCACCTGTCTCCTTAAGATAGATTCTGTAACAATGTAGAATCAAAGGGTGTATTTTGACTATACGTGGCAACCTTCTCACAGTGCCCTCACATGCTGGTAGGGGCTAAGGAGCTCCCTGGGGTCTCCAGTGTAAGGGCGCTAAGCTCACTCATAAGGGCTCGAATACGGCAGCTACTAATGACATGTGGCCACTGAACACTTCCAATGTGGCTAGTACAAAATGAGATGTGTTTATAAGTATAAAAAACACATCCAGTTTAGAAGACTTATGATTGGTTTGAATAAAATGTATTGCCAAAATTAACTTCACCTATTTCTTTTTATTTCTTTAGTGTGTTTGTAGGATACCAATGACTAAATCTCCAGAAAGCTCAGTAGAGAAGTATGGACTAGACGCAGCTTCAGAGTCACAGCTGCAAGTGGCTGTAGCCATTAAGGTATTTTCTACTAGCATGTAGTAGGTACCCAGCAAACATTTACTGAAGAGATGGTCTAATGTACCCTCCTTAGCTGACCACCCTTGCTGTGCACCCCCAACCCCAGCTCAGAAAGACTGACAGGTGTCAAGAGTCCATCAGTCTTTAGGCTGGGTATGTAAGCCACGAGGAGTCCACAAAGGCTTCCCAACGGATATGTGAATGTAAATAGTGTAAAGGAATCCATTTCCAGATTCTCATCTTATGTAATCTTCCCTAAAACTGATTTTCCCAAGGACATATTTTGTGATTTCCCCCCCATGTTTTTCTTTCAAAATCACTCACTTTCTCTCACTCTAGAAAATAAAGGCCCGCCTCTCATCCATCTGGAATCTTACTACAAGAAAACTGAGGCAAAAAGACCGAGAAACCTGCTCAAAGTCACACCATTAGTTATTGGCAAGCCAAGAATCAAATCTAGGCAATCTCACTGTAAAAATAATCCCACTGTATTGCTTCAGATGCTTTAAGTTTCAAGTAATAAACCTCAACTGCATATGGAATTTATTTGCTCCGATAACTAAAAATTCAAAAAGACCAAGCTTCAAAGTGGGTTTAACTCAGTGACTTGCTGATGTCACTAGAAACCTAATTTCTTCCCATTTTGCCTCTCTGCCTTCCTCAGAATCCACTTCACCCTAAAACCATCTCTTCTTGTGGACACATGATAATTCCCAATGGTTCCCAGGGGTATATGCTTCTCTATGAAAATCCACAGTTGGTACTCCTCTATCCTAACATCACAGCAAGCGACCTAACCTAAGCTGGCTTAGATCACATCTTGCCCTCTCCCATGATCCTCACCACCACCCACTCCAGTCACAAACATAGTGGCCCAGGAAACTCAATGCACTGGTTGTTGTAAGCTAATCAGAGTCCAACCCCACAGATACATATAGTAGTCACTTCCCCTGAAGCACATGGGCCAAGAGAGGTAAATGTAGGTTATAAAATAAACATATAAGAAATATTAGGAAGAGAGAAGGGTGAAGTAGATGTTGTGTAGGTGTCTTGATAATGTCCATTATATCAGGAACACAGAAAAGGAAAAAGAAAAGCAGAGATCATTATACTCTTAGGCTCAGACCCACTCATTGAGTAATATGGTTGTGATCCACATAGGTAGCTAGATTGCAGTAGACACTTTGTGGGACAACTTGTATTTTTTAAAATGTATGTATTGGAGAGCTTTTCTTCTCAAAAGCTACGGATTTACTTTAACTACATAACATCCTGTTCCTGTATTCCCACTATGTAAAAATTTTATAATACTATCTTTGTACATCCTTCTGATCACATATGCGGGCACATCTCCAAAGTAGATCGCGAGAAGTGGAAATGTTTGGTAAAAGGGCAGACGAATTTGATATCCTACCTGCATTAGGATATCAAGTGTTGAGTCCCCAGCTGGACTCAACATTGCCTGACTCTCCTCATTCCTTTCCTAGACTTGTCTCATTCTCCCCATAACTTAATCTCTGCTCCCTCCCTCCTTACCCGAACATACACAGTCTTGGCAAAACTCTCACTAAATAGTTGAAGAAAAAATAGAAGTCAGCAGAGGAGGAATTTCTTGGCTTCCGAGCCCTAGACCTACAAAACCTGCCCACCCCTAACCTGTCCCCCTTCCTTCCTGTTATTATGTTGGAGTGGGGACAGTCCTTCCTCCGGTTTAAGGAAATCCTGGGTGTGGGGTCCTTCCCTTCACAAAGGGCTGCCTCCTTCCCTCTCTAGGTGTCTGCTTCCCGTCTCTGCTTAGCTAACCTCAATCTATCTTCTGCCTTCATCGAAACTCCAGGCTCGCCTAGGACCAAATCCACTACACCCCTTCTGGTCCTCATCTTAAGTGACCCTATTTCCCACTCTCTTCCTAAAGTCACGCTCTCCTGATTTCCCTCCTCCATCGCCAGGACTCCCTTTGTTTAAAACTGCAAAGTTGGAGTTCGGGGTTTCTGTCCTGGGGCCCTGTGCTCTTGTTCCCTGGGAGATGTCACCCACCCGCCTCTTTCATCACACCTGTCTCCTCTGGGATCTCCACCTCCGGCCCCGCCCCGCCTACCCGACCTCATCCTCCGCCACTCCGCGCCCCTGTCCCCCCGCCCCTCCCCCCGACAAACCCGAGCCCCTCCGCCGGGAAATGCCTTCGACTCCCCATCTTCCAACTCCGCCGCCCAGAGGCTCCAGTACCTCGCAGACCTGAGGAATGTAGTTCTCCTTGAAGTAGTTTCTCAGTCTGGGGCTGGCCCTGCGCAGCGAGGCCATGGCAGAGGCCCCACCCCCTCCTCCCGCCCGCTCTCCGCGCCGAGCAGCCGCGCCGCGTGGGCACCCGGGCTGGCGCGTCCCGGCGTCGCCCCGGCAACCGCGGGGCGGGCCGCAGCCCGGAGGGACGCGGGCCTCGAGCCGGGGGTTGGGCCGGGGAGGAAGCCCTGGGGAGCCCTCCCCTGGGGGTGGGAAGTCCCCTTCGGTCCTCTAGGGTCCCGCAGTGTGGCAGCCCTTCCCGATCGGCCCCCATCCCCACCTCGGGGAGCCGCCGGGATGTGTCGCAGCCGGAATGGGCGGTTTTGCTGTTTTCGCGGGGCTGTTTCCGGGAGGCGGAGCTCAGACTCCCATATTTCTTCTCCGGGGTTCAGCTCCGTCGCTGTCGGCTGTGGGGCCCCAGAGCCTCTCGCGCCAGGCCCTGCGCTGCGCCCGGGCCGAGCGGCAGCATGGGCGGCGCCCGGCACGCGGCCTGGGTGGCGGCCGGCCTGGTCCTCGGGGCCGGCGCCTGCTACTGCATCTACAGGCTGACGCGGGGCCCGCGGCGCGGAGCCCCGAAGCTGCGGCTGCGTTACTCGCGGTCTGCGGGTGAGGCCTCGGGACCGGGCAGGTGGGCGGGGACTGGGCCTGGCCCGGGGGCGGGTGTGGAAGAGGCCGCCCGCGCCCCTGGCGCCGGGGTGCGCGGGGAGAATCAGGCCCGAGGACCGAGGGAGGCCCAGGTGCCGCGCGGGTGCCGCCGGGGTGGGGTTCTGAGCCTCCTCCCTGCCTCCACTTCTTTGTTCAAAACCCTGCGATGACATATTGCCCCGACGTTCTGCCGGAGTCTGGCGTCACCGCTGGGGATTAGGTGTTTTAAGTATGCGGATTGCGTCTCAAGGAAAAACTGTCCCCGGCCTTTGTGCTACCATAGGAAGCCCCCCGACTGCGGGCGGGCTGCGCGGGGTCCGGGGCTGGAGACATTCGGGGGGCAGTTGCCCGGGAAGAAAGGATGCTGGGCAGTACTGCCGGGACTCAGCCTGGCCTGGCGGGGCGGAGATCCCTTGAACTCTCCGCGTCCCTGTGCAGTGCGGAGGGGATGCTGGAGGTAGCGGTGGAAGAGCTATTTCAAAATGGAACCGTTGTCTGCGTGGGGGACGCCCTCCTGGTGGACAAGTAAAGGATTAGTTTTCTGTCCAAAAGTTGGGAGGCACATTCAGGATTCTAACCATTTGCTGAATGTTCTGGAGGGATATTTCAGATCATGGAAGCTGTTTATAGAAATAGGTAGAATAGAAATAGGTAGAATCTGCCACCCAAGAAGCTCCTCTCTACAAATGGAAAAAGAACTATTCTAAGTAGCTTTATTATAGAATAAACGTTCAACCAGACTGCTACACCCGGCACAAGCATCTGGGAATAGCATTACGAAGACAAAGAAGTCTTGCCCCTTTTTGTACACAGGCAGATATAACCTATTTCATGTTACATACATGTTTTCAAGATGAACAACTTGTCCTGAAGAGGGCTTGACAGCAGCATTTGCTACAGGGAAGTGCCCACTTCCCTATAGACAGTCATCCTAAATTCACAGGTGTTTGGGGTGGCTATTTGTGTTAGCCTTTATTCAGAGGGAAAATAAGACTTCTCATTATCTTTATGGTAAACGGTGGTTGTAATATGGAGCCAGGTACCAAGCCTAAACATAGAGACAAGGAGATCAGCTCCATCTGATCTTCCCTTACGTTTTAAACAGATAATCCCAAAGCCCCTAAGACTTGGGTTGTAAAGTGGCAAGAGGCTTACTTAACTTTTTTAAAAGATGTATATTTATGTCAAAGGGACAGATAGAGGAATTATAAGTTTGTTCAAGGAAATGGTGTAAGAAAAGGGAGTGGTGGAAAGTTTTTCTGTTTTGTTTTGCTTTTTTTTTTAAGATTTTATTTCATTATTTTTAGAAGGAGGGGAGGGTAGAGAGGCAGAGAGGGAGAGAGACATCAATGTATGGTTGCATTTCACCTGCCTCCAGCCACAGACCTGACTGGAGACCTGGTTTGCAACCTGGTTATGTGCCCTGGCTGGGGAATCGAACCTGCGACCTTTGGGTTCACAGGCAGACGATTTGTCTATTGTGCTATCAGGCAGGGCCTGCTTTGTTTTTTAAGATTAGCATTTATCCTTACTTACAAAGCCTAATATGTAGCCCTTGTGTCAGAGATGTTTCTGTATAAGTAATTTGGTGGCCTGGACTTGCATATCTTTTCACTCGTAAAGACTGACAGTCTTCTAAACTTAATTTTACCAATTTCCAATATCACCATTACCATAGGTCAGGCAGTTTACAAAGCGAGTTACTCATAGTCCCTTCTTCCACAAGCCACACCTTTATATTTGAAGAAGATTAAGAAATACTCATTTTGTTGGCATCATGCTTAGATTTTAGAGGGTGATCTTTTTTAAATTGAGGTACAAATAACATATAACATTCTTTAGTTTTAGGCATGCAACATAATGATTTGATGTACTCATGTATATATTGCAAAATGATCAGCATACATAGTTACATTTTTTTTTCTTGGGATGAGAACTTGTAAGGCTTACTTCTTATAGCAATTGTCAAGTATATAATACCGTTAACTGTAGTCACCAAGCTGTACATTACATCCCTGGGACTTTTTTCTCTGATAACTGGAAGTCCCTGGCTTCACCCATTTATGAATGGAGATACCACCACACCCTCCCACCACCATTACCTCTGGCTACCACCAGTCTGTTTTCTCTATCTGCGTTTGTTTTTAGATTCTACATGTGAGGTAACAGTTTGTCCTCCTTTGTTTAGCTTATTTCACTTAGCATAATGTCCTCAAGATCAATCCATGTTGTTACTTATAGCAGGATTTCCATATATACACTGAATAATATTTCATATATACACACACTCCACTTTTTCTTCAACCATCTGTCAATGGACACCTTAAGTGGTTTCCAGATATTGTAAAAACTGAGCATGGAGGTGCAGATATCTTTTCAAAGTACTGATTTTGTTTTCTTGAAACAACACCTAGAAGTAGAATTGCTGGATTCTATGGTAGTGCTATTTTTAATTTTTTGAGGATCCTGCATAAAGTTTTCCATAGCTGCTGCACCAGTGTTTACATTCCCACCAACAATGCAAAGAAACTGTCCTTCCCCATTGTTTATTTCTGGCTCATTCTTCATAAATTGATTGATCGTGTATATGTGAGTTTATGCTGGAGTCTTTAAGGTTTTCTATATATCTTATGTCATCTGCAAATAGTGACAATTTTACTTTTCCAATTTGGATGCCTTTTGTTTTTTCTTTTCTAATTGCTTTGGCTAGGACTTCCAATATTGTGTTAAATAAAAGTAGCAAAAATGGACATCCTTGCCTTGTTGCTGATCTCAGCTTTTCATCGTTCAGTATGATGTTAGCTGTGGGCTTGTCATATATGGTCAATATATGTTGAGACACATTCCCTGTGTACTTGTTTCTGCATCTATTGAGATGATCACATGATGTTTATTCTTTATCTTATTGAAGGGGTATACCACTTTGACTGATTTCAGATATTGAATCATCCTTGCATCCCTGGAATAAGTTTCAGTTGAGCATGTTGAACTTTTTAATATATTTGTTGAATTCAGTTTGGCTGTATTCTGTTGAGATTTTTGCATCTATTCATCAAAAATTTTGGCCTATGGCTTTCTTCTCCGTGGCACCCTTGTGTGGTTTTGACATCAGGGCACTTACTGCTGGTCTCATAAAATGAGGTTGAAAGAGTTTCCTCCCTCTTGGTGTCCATTTATATCTGCTCTAGTCTTTTATTTTCTTCCTTCTACTAATGTTCACCTCATCTAAATGTTAAAATTGAAGCCTGCTCCTTAGGTCATAGCTATTAAGATAAGCAAATAGGCCTCTTTCTGGGGGAAAAACTGATTTTATCCCACCGCCTCTGCTGGGCCCTGGGTTAGCAGAGGCAGTTTGCACAGTCCCTTTAAGACCTGTCTCTTAGCTCACCTTAGCCTTGTGGGTCTTGGGGATGCAAGTCCCATTAGCTTTCAAAGCTAGATGTTTTGGGAGCCTGTCTCACAGTCTTAAAAACTGAGCCACAGGTGTAGCATCCAAACCCTTCATTCCTCTGGAAGAATCTAGAAGTATGACTTTCCTCCCATTGTGGCAAGGGTATAAGTTTTATAGCAAGGTTTTGTCTCTGCCTGTTTCGATGTGTGGTTTCTTATTTGCCACATGTGTAGGAGCCACTCACTTTCTGGATTTCTTTCCTAGTGCATTGCGCCCCATATACTACAGATTCAGTTTGTCTGTGGGAGGGCGTGAGTTTAGTATCTTTTATAACACCATCTTGAACCACAAGCAGGTAATCTTTTCTTTATCTTAAAGTTTAAGAAATTTATAATTTCTACACTGTCAAGACTGAGAGCATTGAAAATAGTGAAACAGTTGCAATTCATTCAACAATTTAATACCAAAACATGACAAAAATAACATAAAAAGGCTTCTGTGAATAAAAATTTTTAAATAAAATATTAACAAATCAAATCTATCAAAGGATTAAAGTAATAATATACCAAGGCCAAATGGATATGTGAGGAAGATTTATATTGGGAAATAATGTAATTTATTACATTAATATGAAGTAAAAGCAAAAATACATGAAGACCTCATAATAACACATAGCAATTACCAATTTAAATTTTAAATTGAAAACTATCATTTCTGATAAAAAATTGCAGCAAGTTAGGAATAAATAGAAGGAAATGTTCTTAAATTGATGAACAGCATCCATCAAAAATCCAATCAAACATTAGATTTAGTAGTGAAATACTAGCAGCATCTTTACTAAATTCAAAAATAAGAGAAGGGTGCCACATATTACTACTATTCATCATTTTCCTAGAGTCATGGCTTGATAGGACAAGAAAAAAATGCATAAATATTAGGAGACAAAATTATAATTAGTGGCATAATGATTTATTTGGAAAAATCCAAAAGAATCAACTAAGTAACTTTTAGAAGCAATAAGAGTGTGATAAAGGAAGTTGAATGCAAGATAAGTATATCCGAACCAGTAGCTTCTTGTATGTAAGCAAATACCAATTTAAAATTTTAATTGACAATATTTTGTTTATGATGGTGCTAAAAACTTAAAAAACTAAGAATACATCTAGCAAGAAGCTTACATGAAAATAATTTTAAATGAAAGGCATAAAGTTGCACAAACAGGGAAGCATGTTGTATTCCTGCAGGGAATGAGTCTTGAAATTAATCTTATTATAATATTATTATTTGGTAGTCACTTTTCATTTCCTTTGAGAATTGTATGAATGAGTTAAACTTCTTATATTCCTGTCATATGTAGGTGTATAAAATCACACAGCTTCCAAGTTGTATAAGAACCTTTGGAACTAACTATGGTCTTAGACCAACCCTTTTATTTTAAGAGATGAGAAAACTAAGACCTAAAAAGAGGTTGAATGACTTGGCTACAGATTTGTACTTTCATTTCTCTAATCTCTGCTGCTAACTCCTGTGTGACTTTAGGCAAAGCTTTGAATGATCTTGGCTTTTAGTTTCATTTTGTGTACAATTACAGGTTTGGATAAACTCTAAAATTTCTTCAGTTCTAGAAATCTGTGTTTCTGTCATTCTTTTACTCATCTTGTCAAGTATTTTTTTGGTGAAACCCTGTTTTGTAAGGTGTAAATGAGTGAATTCAGAAGTAAAAGCAGGGCCCAGAGGTCCTGATAATAAGACCTCAGAGTGCTTGCTTTTTATTTTTCATATTTTCATAACAGTTGATTTCTTATTTGGCTTCTTCAGGACATCATATCACTTACTGGTTCCCATAGTTTATATCCCTTCCCCCCATAGTGGGATTCTCCTTTAAGCAGTAGACTTAATTATTTTAATTATAGGAGCAATATCTGTTGCTTACAGCAGTAAAATATGTTTATTGTTTTTAAAAAATCAGAAAGTACTCATTAGCACAGTGTAGGATATAAAAGCCATTTTAAATCCCAGAACCCAAAGATGGTTATCTTTAATGATTTGGTATATACTTTTTCAAAGGAAAGTAAAGATGTGACATTGTACAGTACCCGTTTTGTATAACCTTTTCCTCTTCCCCAACCCCAACAGTGTATTTTGGACAAATGCACTGTATGACTTATAATCATAGTGTTACAAAAATGGTTTTGTTTTTCTTGTGGTGATTTCAGCAAAGAGAATTTTTTTAAAGGTTAGAACTATAAATTCTAAGGCGTCATTGAGCAGATCTAGCATTTGACTCTTTCAGCATTGACTCAGAGTGACAGCTAACACCCCAGTCATCAATGCCTTCTTCATATAAACTGAACAAAAATGTCACATCAGAAAGTAAGGGTTACTCCCCTAACTTTTCTCCTGCCAGAGTGCTCTTAAAATTGTGACCAGAAAAGATCCGCTTATTGCAAATTCTGTTCCTATGGGCAAGAGATTCATGGATAGGTGTACCTGATTTTTAAAAGAAGCAGAAAATGCAGTTGGCATTAGGGTGGCGTATTATTTGCATGCATTGTCTTAGCATCGGTAAGCCTCAGCTTCCCACCTGTAAATTGAGAATTACAATAGTATCTTCTTCCCAGAGTTACTTGATTAAATGAGATAAAGCACATAAAGTGCTTAACGTTGTGTTGTGCCTGGTATCAGAGCATTTAATACTGTTTAAAATTTTTTTTAATCTCATACTGATTTAAAGTGAACTTTAAGCGATTTTCTTCTTATGCAGAAGACTTAACCAACGGTTCATATGATGATGTCCTAAGTGCTGAACAACTTCAGAAACTCCTTTATCTACTTGAGGCAACTGAGGATCCTGTCATTATTGAAAGAGCACTGGTCACTCTGGGTAACAATGCAGCCTTTTCAGCTAACCAAGTAAGTACCCTAGTCTCAATAGCAGGCTTCTCTCATTCTTGCACACCAGCAGTAATTGTGACCCTAAGGAGTCACAATGTCCTCATCTGTACACAATGTGACCACTTATACTATAGCATAAAGTTTGTTTACTTTGGAAAAGCACAGCCTAATAATGATGTGATTATTAGTAAGTTTCTAGATTCCTATGAAGTTGGTCACAGGTATCATATTCATAATAAGGGTATCTAATTAATATTAGCATTGTTGGCCTTTTTAATTGTTTAAAGTTCAGTAGCAGAACAGGTAAGTACATGCTTTACAGTATAACTCCATGAGAATGGTTCTAATGCAGGTGGTCGGTCCCTGGATTGCTCCGACAGCCACTATCCAGTGTAAACAGCTTCTACAAGTGGAAACTGGACACCAAGGCTAAAGAGCTTAATTTGAATGATTTTTTCTCTTTCCTCACCCTGCCCCCATGGAGAAAGTAGAAAAATTTTTGTTATTTTCAGCTACTGCCCTTCGTTAACATTATGAATGCAAATTAATTTGAATGTATACTTTATTTCAGTCCAGTTTTCTCCAGTATGGCAAGGTTTACTTAAAACTCTAGAGATTTCTAATGAAATATAAAGAATATTTGTGTATTGCTTCCATTCTTTCAGCTGCAAGTGACAGAAGTCAGCTTAAATTATTCTAAACCAGCAAGGGAAAATAGCTCAGTTAACTTGGACATCCAAGAATAGCACTGGTTTCAGACACAAGTGAATACAGTTCAAGGCTATGGAAGAGTGCTATCAGAGCTCTCTTTATCTTCTGTCTTTGCTTTTCCCCTGCTTCTTTTTGTGTATTGGTCTTATCTCACTGACCACAAAGAGGTTTTCTTCACAGGGATGGAAACAAAGCAGCTGGCCTCTGAAGCCTTCATTCCTGTAACTCATAATTCAGATGGTAGGGTTGCCATGGTAGGATCAAGTGCCAACTTGTTGGATCCGTTGTTGGGTCAAAGCACCATGGACTATGGCTCTTAGCGAGGCCTGGCTCACATGAGCATCCTACAGCCATACAGCAGGGATGGATGTGAACACAGCTGACCAGCAGTCCCACCATGTCGGTAGAGGAGGTGCCATGTCTGCCCCAGTGGAAAGAGGGGTGCCAGGCAAACAAAACCAACAGAAGATAACTAATCTATCAGTATGCCTTTGTTGGGGTATTTCTTTTCTTTTTAATTTTATTGTTGTTGTATTACATCCATCCCTTTTTTACTCCCCTCTGTGTTGGGGTATTTCTAATGTGGTAGTTTTATATCCTGAAAACACTGTACTCACAGTGAGTCAATAGCAGCTGGTGAATGAGTACTTTCTTGGGCAATGGGAATTAGTGCCTCTTATCATTAATTACAGTCCCTTGATCTGCTTCAGCAGTATAGTAGGGAAAAAAGAAGAAAAACAAAACAAACAAAAAGAAACACAAAACTTGTTTTCTAGTAACCACAAGTCCTTGGGAAGAACCTAAACCTGAAATTGCAGAGGGAAAGTTTTTTCCTCTCAGTGCTCTGCCCCCTTAACAGTAGAGGAAGGGCTGTTAGTTGGTAAAAATAACTGGAGTCATTTTCAGCCTGTTTTCATGTAACAATTGTGAAGCAATTGTGTCTTTCAATGTTAGGACCAAAGGCACTTAGTATCATAGTGTTGCAGTTGATTGTGAGAGACTCCCAAGTTACTTCTCCTTTGAAAATTTGAAAACTATTTTTCAAACTCTTGATTCTGTCAGCTATTAATAAGTATTTCTCCCTTCCCCTCCCCATGGAAAAGTGACCCTCTTTTTGTGTACAGTTCATAGAAATACAATTGACTCTTGAATGATGCAGGGTTAGGAACGCCAACCTCCATGCAGTTGAAAATCTACAAATAACTTTTGACACCCATAAAACTTAGTAACTTATAGTCTGCTGTTGGCCAGAAGCCTTACTAATAATATAGTCAACACATATTATGTGTTATATGTATTGTGTACTTTATTCTTAGAATAAGCCAAGCTAGAGGAACGAAAATGTCACTAAAAGAATAATAGGGAGAGAAAACACATTTACAGTATTTATTGGAAAAAAGTCTATTAAGAGTACCTGTGCATTTCAAACCCATGTTTATGATTCATCTTTACTATATTCAGTACTCCTCTCTGGGAGCTTCCCAATGTGCGTGAACATTATGCATCACAGTAAGGACACTGTTTACTCTTATTATACCCAACATTTTCACACTTATTTAACTGTAAGACCCCGTTTTTTAAAATGGAACATCCATTAACATCTTGGGGAATTAGTAGTCCAATGAATACATTTTAGCATTACACTGCTTTAGTATTCTAAATCATAATACTTTTATAAATTTGCCTGTATACCAGTCATATAACTTATTTCAAAGTAAAATAATTGTGTTTGTAAACTGATTTGAGATCATTATAGTAGCTGTGCAAATCTTTGTATATCACCATACTATAGTTTAGATAATTATATATCTTTATTCTCAATTAATTTTTTTACCTGTAATATTATGAATGGTAATATATTTAAAATAGGAAATATAGATGGTATATGGGAAAGATATTTCCAAAGAGTCATTAATCTTTTTACTTGTACTTGTGGATGCAAAGAAATTGATGTAGGGTCTGCATATTGAATTTATGGTCCTGTTTTTTTCCCTCTTAGGTCATTATTCGTGAGTTGGGTGGTATTCCAATTGTTGGAAGTAAAATCAGTGATCCCAACTACAGTATTAAAGAGAAGGCTTTAAATGCACTGAGTAACCTGAGCGTGAATGTTGAAAATCAAATCAAGATAAAGGTAAGCTATCTGAATCACAGTTGTGTAAGGTTTTCTATAAATGAAAGAGAAAATAGCAAAACGGTCAGTAATGAAGTGTTAGTAGATTCTCCTTTACCTTTTTTTCCCTAGCCTTACTGAGAAATAATTATCATAAAACATTGTGTGAGTTTAAGGTATGCAGAGTAATGATTAGATACACGTACAGAATGGTTACCACCATGGTATTAACTAACACCTCCATCATCTCACATAATTACCTTTTATTTTTCTCCTGTGGTGAGAACATTAAAAATCTCTTTTAGCAACTTCCAAGTATATAATACAATATATAAACTATAATCATCATACTGTACATTAAATCCCCAGAATGTATTCATCTTATCACTAGAAATTTATGTAGTTTGACCAACATCTCCTCATTTCCCCAACCCTCAGCTCCTGGCAATCACCATGCTACTCTGTTTCTATGAATTAGGCTTTTTAGATTCTGTATATATGTGAGATCACTTGGTATTTGTCTTTCTCTGTTTGACTTAATTTCACTTAGTATAATGTCCCCAAGTTCCATCCATTTTGTTGCAAATGGTAGGATTTCCTTATCTTTAATGGCCAAATAATATTCCATTGTATATATTGCATCTTCTTTATCCATTTGTAAGTGGACATTTAGGTTGCTTCTATGTCTTGGCTATTGTGAATAAATACATAATGCTACAGTGAACATTGGAGGTACAGAAATTGAGGTGAATGGAAGTCTGTCAACTACAAAACTAAAGAAACCAACATCAGTTGGAGCTGGTGGGTCCCCACACCCACTTGTGGTGATAAAAATTCAGAAGGAATATCTCTGGAGCAGGGTTTCTAGGTGCACACCAAGCCCCCTGGCCCAGGGTTCCAGTACCAGAAGGATAAGACTCCATCACATCTGACTATAAAAACCAGCGGGATTTGAGTTGGTGAAAAAAAATACTACTGGATTCCCTGGCAGTTCCTCTTAAAGAGTCCATGCAAAACTTACTCAGACACATTGCTTCTGAGCTCCAGCACCGGGGGTAGCAGTTTGTAAGGTATCAGTGGCTTATGGGGAAGAACTGAAGTGTCCAGCATCAAGGTAAGAGCTGGGGGACAGTTTTCACCTAGACAAAAAGGTGGGCAGAGGATACTGTGTTTTTCCTGAGTCCTCCCCCATAGAGCCACAGAACAAGCAGGTGGGAGCCATATCTGAGATGCCATCATTCTGGCTCATAATGTTTGCCCGGCCCCATTCGTCCGGCCAGGTGGCTCCAAGCCTAGCAGTAGCAGCAACCAGCTTTGGATCACATTTGGCTCCGCCTGGGAAGCTCCAAGCCCAGCACAATAGCAGCCATCTGCAGATTGCTTTGTAGCTCATGCTAGGCAGCCCGGGATAGAACACAGGTGGTGGCTGAACCTGACCTGCACCACCCGGGAAACCCCACAGCCAGTGCACCCAGTGGACAGCTACAGACCACATGAGTATGGCCACCCTGCCCCTGCCTGGCTGATCTTCCATGGAAGGAAAAGATTGGTGGTCAGTGGTCAGTAGTCATAGCCAGTTCTTGCAGCCGACTGACCTGGGTAAATCCCTTGCATAGACCTTGCAATAGCAATCAAGGCTCAACTACAAGAGGAGGGTGTACTCACACTACACAGAGAGCGCACTTCAGGTACCCAGGTTGGGTGCTAGGGGAGGCTATGCCACTAAACCATACAGGTCACGCTACCAAGACAGGGAGTCATAGCAGCTCTACCTAACAAATAAAAACAAACACAGGAGGCAGCCAAAACCAGGAGACAGAGAAACATGGCCCAAATAAAAAAACAGACCAAAATTCCTAAAAAAAAACTAAACAAAATGGAAAGCAATCTATTAGATGCCAAGTTCAAAACACTGGTTATAAGAAAGATCAAGGAACTCAGTGAGTACTGTAGCATAAAAAGAGCGAGGCAGAAAGCCCTGGCTGGTGGTACAGTGGATAAGGTGCCAGCCTGCAAACCCAAAGGTCACTGGTTCGATTCCCCAGCCAGGGCACATAACCAGGTTGCAAGCCAGGTCTCCAGCCAGGTTCTTAGCTGAAGGCAGGTGAAAGACAACCATACATTGGTGTTTCTCTCTGTCTCTGCCTCTCTCCCTTCCTCTCTCTCTAAAAATAATAAAATTAAAAAAAAAAAAAAGTGAGGCAGAAATGAAGGCTATACTAATGGAAATGAACAATTTACAGGGAAGCAGCAGTAGAGTGGATGAAGCTGAGCATCAAATCAATGATATGGCACATAAAGGAAACAAAAAACAACCAAGCTGAATCACAATAAAACTTTTTAAAAAGTGAGGATAGTGTACGGAAGCTCAGGGATAACTCTAAGCATACCAACATTCATAGCATAGTGGAGTCAGAAGGAGTAGAGAAAGAGCAAGAAACTGGAAATGTATTTGAAAAAATAATGAAAGGAAACTTCCCTAATTGGTGAAGGAAATAGGCATGCAAGTCCAGAAAGCATAGAGAGGCCCAAACATGATGGATGCAAACAGGCCCACACCAAGACACATCATAATTAAGATGCCAAAGGTTAAAAATAAAGAGAATCTTAAAGGCAACAAGAGGAAAGCAGTTAGTTAGCTACAGAGGAATTCCTATAATGTTGTCAGCTGATTTCTCAAGGGAAACTTTGCAGGATAGAAGGGATTGGCAAGAAATATTCAAAGTCATGAAAAGCAGGGACCTACAGCCAAGGTTGTGCTACTCATCAAAGATAACATTTAGAATTGAAGGGCTGATAAAGAGCTTCCTAGAGAGGAAAAAGCTAATGGTGTTCATTGTTACCAAACCATTACGGTAAAGGGACTTATTTAAGAAAAAGAAGATAAAAACTTAATAAATATAATAAAATGGCAATAAATATATGCCTATCAACAGTTGAATCTAAAAAACAAAGTTAACAAATAAAACAACAGACAGACAGAAAACATTTTGATCGTTACCAGATAGGTGGAGTTATAGAGGAATGGGTGAAGAGGTGAGGGGATTAAGAAGTACAAATAGGTAGTCACAGAATAGCCATGAGGATGTAAAGTACATTATAGGAAATGGAATAGCCAAAGAACTTATACCTGGTCTGTTTGGGAAAGTCCAGCCATTGTTAATATAACAAGAATGGTTTGGTTATATCAATGTAGAACAATGAGGACTTCACTGCGCTAGTCAGTGGGAATGGTTGACACCACTGAGTCAGCATGTGTATTGTGTGGCTATTGCATTCAAAATGACTGAGTGAGAAGAGTAATGAATCTGCCTCAAATTTTCCATTAAGCTTGAACATTCCTCCATAGAAACTATTTGGATGATTCAGAAGGGTACAACTATGGGCAACTGGTGATTGGCAGATTCATCATGTAATGCACCTGCTCACTTATCACATCTCGTGCAGTTTCTGGTGAAACATCAAATCACATAGGTGACTCGGCCCCACAACAGCCCAGTTTTGGCACCCTGTGACTTACAGCTTTTCCCAAAACTAAAATTGCCTTTGAGAGGGAAGAGATTGCTGACTGTTAGTGAAATTCAGGAAAATACAATGGAGCAGCTGATGGTGATTGGGAGAACTGTGTGAGGTCCCAGGTGCCTATTTTGAAGGGGACTGAGGTATCATTGTCCGATGTACAAAGTTTCTTATATCTTGTATTTTCTTCAATAAATGCCTATTTTTCATATTACCTGGCTGGATACCTTTTGGACAGACCTCGTATACACGACCCATGGACATGAAGGAACATGGGGGGATTGCCTGAGGGGGTTGGGGTGGGTGGTGTTAGGGGGGCAAAGGGGAAAAATTTGGACAACTGTATCAGCACAATCAATAAAATATTTTCAAGTTAATTAAAATGGTTAAAAGCTAGAAGGAGGAGTAAGGCGAGCTCATAGATAATTGTAATCAAGACAGAACATGATGAAGTACTTAAAGGAAAAACATTGTTGTGTACATAGAAAGGGGAGAGCTCATCAAAAAGTTTCTATAAAAGGTGTACAACCTGTTTCTTAAGGTCTGAGTTTTCTACAGGTAGTGTTGGGGAGGGGGAGTTACAAGAGAAAAGAACAAGGTAAGGTGGACACATGTCCAAGAATAACTGAACTGGCCCATTTGGCAATCTTGTTGCTAGAACTGAAATGGCAAAAGATTCAGAGATAGGTAACAAGCATGTAAATGCCAACATATTTTAGGAAATGCTTTGAAAGGTATCATCATCTTACAAAAATGTGATTTATAAAGAACTCAGAAAATGTCTTTTTCCCTGCCTAAGGATGAATGTGGAATGAAATTACGACCCAAGAGATGTAGCTGACTTATAAACACCATTAGATCTTCAAACTAGATTGAAAATTTTCTCTTTGCTTTACTACCATTGCTTTAGTTTCTGTGGTAACATATGTACATTGGCTATTTTTTAAAAGTTAATACTGGCTTATGGTACAGTTCGTAATTCCTTAGCATTTTAAATTAGGAATTTTCTTACCAGTTGGAACTTTGGGGAGGGTTCTGATTTAGTTGTGTGAATAGCAATTATCTGCGAGATGCCATTTTTCCAATGGAACAATCATGGCCAGGCATAGAAAATAAAGTTCAAAAAACTTCACATCACACTGGGTTTAGTTCTGTCATGTGTGAAATACAAGTACTGTTGGAACTGCATTACTTTTTGCCGGTGGTGGTTAACCATATTATGAAGTAGTTCATAAATATACCTCTAGGTGTATGTATATGTACCTTGGACCATACTGGGCAAGGGATGCAAGCACTGGAAGACTTTAAAGTCCTTTTCTATAAAATGTTTGTAACAACACCCACCTCATTACAGTTGTTTACAGATTAAATGAGGTATATTTGTAAAATGCTCAGCACAGTTCCTGGCATTTACATCAGCTTTTTAGAAAATTCATCAAACTCTGAGAGTTGGAAAGAAATGCCTTCTTGCCCTGGTTGGGTGACTCAGTTGGCTAGAATGTCTTCCCATACACCAAAATGTTGTGAGTTCAATTCCCAGTCAGGGTATGTACCTAGGTTGGGGGTTCAATCTATGGATGGGGCATGTAAGGAGGCAACAGATCTATTTCCCTCTCCCATCTTGTCTCTCTAAAAATCAACAAACATATTCTTAGGTGAGGATTTTAAGAAACAAGAAACATAATGTCTTTTCTGAGAAGCCAGTCTCTTCCTAAAGTGACCCTATTCTGTGCAGAAAAGTTACTGTTCAGTCAAAAAATGTTGGAAATTCTAAGATGCTCATTTTTTTCCCCTACCTCTAGGTGTACGTCAGTCAAGTCTGTGAGGATGTCCTCTCTGGTCCCCTGGACTCCCCCGTGCAGCTGGCAGGACTGAGATTGTTAACAAACATGACAGTTACCAATGACCACCAGCACCTGCTTAACAATTACATCACAGACCTGTTCCAAGTGCTGCTTGCAGGAGATGGAAGCACCAAGGTACGAAGGAATTGGTATTACTTGAAATACTAAGAGCTTTTGCATCAAGCTAAGATTGGAATAGAACTTACAACTCCCTCAAAATAGAGTGTTTAGTTTATTAAAAATCCTTACATAGGCCCAAGAAAGTAAATTATTTTTCCCCTAATATTGAAGTTCAAAATTAGCTTGTAAAAATAGTATATTTGGCTTACCAATAGATTGTTATTTGGTTTCTGCATTCAGTTTACATTTTACCAGAGCTAGTTCCCCTGCCCCGCCCATTCAGGAAGGAGTCTTTGAGTGACAGTGCTGGTTAAGTGAATTTTGCTTACCTTAGGCTTAACATTTTTATTTTTATTTTTCATTCAGCCATTATTGGTTGAAAAATCTAAAACTACTCTAAGTTCTAGTAATGGATGTCTCAGTGCTTCACTTTGACCTGTTCCGTAAACACAGGCGGCAGTAAGTTGAGCTGAATTAAGTAGGATGTCAGGGAACACCCTATAAAAGTTACTTGAGTAACCCCCTATTAGTGCATATGCTTATCAAATGCCATTTTTCAAGACGTAGCATAAAAACAAAAGGTAGACTAATCAAACTTTCTGCTGATGTTGATCTATCAGTGTTTTGCTGCATTTGTCTCTGTTTTCTGGCACAGTTGACAGGACAATGCATTTAGAAAAACCAAATGTGAAGCCAGACTCCAAATACTCCATGTCACTGAAGTTATTTCTGAGGTTATCAAATTGTGATTACAGTAGAGCCTCATTATAGTCCTGTTAAGAGTTTGTTCTGGGATGTTTATATGTGAGCTTTGCGTATTTCCAGTAGCCAGACTTATTTGGAAACAACCAGAAGCCTTCAAAATTCATATTAATAGTCATATTAGTAATATTTTCACATTATTGTGCCATCAGTAGGCAATTTCCAAAATGCATGCACCCACCACCATCCTTCTCTTCAGCCGCCCATGGAAGCTCCCTTCTCTCCCTACCATGGCCCTGCAGCTGAGGGAAACTTCTCTCCCTGCAGCTGCCCTACCCAGCACCTCAGGGGAACAGGGAGTTCAGACCCAGATGAGTCTGGGCCTTGGGGTGGTAGAGATACGTCTCAGGCTTGGTATATGCTTTAACATATTTTATGATTTTTTATATGATGACTCACACTACAATACCATGTTCTATTTCTGTTTTGTTTTTTCCACTGCATTGCCTAGGAAAATATTTCTGGGATAGAAAATGTGCTTTTTTTGGCCTGTCAGGGAATCTAACCACCAATTATAATGTTTCGTCATTAAAAAATGAATTTAAAGTTCCAACTTACAAATGAACTTTTTAAAAAAAGATTTTATTTATATTTTAGAGAGAGGAGGAGAGGGAGAGAAACTTCAGTGTGTGAGAAAAACATCAGTAGCCTTTCACACGCCCCCAACTAGGGACCTGGTCTGCAACCCAAGCATGTGCCCTGACTGGGAATTGAACCTGCAACCTTTGGGTTTGCAGGCCAGTACTCTGTCCACTGGGCCACACCAACCAGGCCTGAACTTTCTAATAGTAATCCATTTGTAAGTGGGAAAGTATATTCATTTTATATATTTTCTTAGTAAATAACCACCAAAATGACATAAATTTTTAAAATCCTTACCCAAGAATGTGTGTGTATGTGTACATATTATATATATGTAATATTTTTAATTGAGTTTAGAGAGGGAGAGAGAAACATTGATGTGAGAGAAACATCCATCAGTTGCCTCTTGTACGTGCCCTGACTGGGATTGAGCTCACAACCTGGAATTTTATCCAGCTTATTTCATAGCTTGGACTATCCTGTTTTAGAACTCTTGTTCCTATTTTCTTAATCAAAACTTCATTGACATTGGGACAAGTGTTTATTCCTAACACTCATTCTTGGTGTTGCTGGTGGCCAGTCAGGCCAGACCAGCTCCAGGGAGTGCACTAAAGAAAGGTCAGAAGTCATTGTGACTCTTACATTAAGAGACTGTAATTTCATAGAGGATGTCTGTTTGAAAAATGTGATCTCCGCACATATAAGAAACTGTTCCTGGTGGTTTCTATTTGGGGAGTTCAGTGGGCAAATAGGATGGTGGTTTTTATTTTCACTTTGTTCCTTTTTGCACTGTTTGAAATTTATCGTGATCACTTACTAATTTTACCAAAAATTTTTAAGAAAATTAAGTTTGTTGATATTTCATGCAGTTTTCCACTGGAAAAAAAATTTTAATAGTTGATGAAAAAAATAAACAAAGCCATATACTCCTCTAAACATATTAGTATGGACAACATGATCAAAGGAATATATGAACATACAGGATAGGCATATAGAGACCAAAAGAAAAAAATCAAACATTTAATTTTATTTCCATGATCATTTCTGGTCATGGAAATGTGAATTTCCTTTTTCTTTGTACTTTGCTGTCACTTTCAATATCCCCTAGTAAACACATAATGCCTTTGTACTCAAATAAAGTTTTATAAAATGAGCATCCAGGTTCCTTCCCAGGCCTAGCGAGCGCACACTTGGTCAGCGTGTCCAGACTGCAGAGCCCCTCCGTAATCCTCACTGTAATTTCAAGTATCTTGTAGAAACTATAGTTTTGTATCACCTTTGTCTTTAAAGTAGGAATTCTATTGGGAGTTTATTTCTAACTTTCAGTTATAAGTGACAAGAATGGTGATATTTTAGCTACTTGACTATAGGTTAACATTTGTTTGCTGATTATTTCTATCACTGCCCATTGAAAATGATTGTAAAATATTTTTCACATAGAAAAGGTGAGCTCAAAGACTCATTGTAACCTACTAAGAAGAAAAAGGCCATATTGTTACTTATTTAGTCTGGCTAACCAAATTGTTTTAAAATTTTCACACTTGAAATAGAAATAAACTGAGCCTTGAAAGATTTCCTTTTCTGTTCCACAGATATTTCATGTACCATAATAAAGTTCATTTATGTAACCCATGTTAACCCTACCATGTGTTAAGTATGCATGTGGGTAGGGGTGGATAGTAAAGACATTCACAATATTCTCCCTATCCCTGTAACAATGTAATTGGAAAAATAAGGCTTAAATAGCACTGCTATGTGTAAGTTCTCTGAAACTAGCGCCATGTGTTGGGATGGAGAGAGCCAACCTGGGAGCCCTTTCACGTAAAATGAATTGAGAAGCCTCCAAGGTAAGAGCATTTGAGCCATACCTTGAAGCAAAGGCAGTACTTTAAAATGTGACATGGTAAGAGGACAGGGAGAGGAAAATTCATGCTAGCTGGGTCAGAGATAAACCAGTATTCTTATTTCAGGTGCAAGTTTTGAAACTGCTGTTGAATTTGTCTGAAAATCCAGCCATGACAGAAGGACTACTTGGTGCCCAAGTAGGTAGCTTACAAATTTGTTTTGTAAATACACAAATATATAGATTTATCCCTTTTTAAATGTTAACAGTATTTCTAAGGAACAATATGTTTTAATTTTTTGTTCTTTTTACCTACATGAACTTCCTAAATTTTTTGTAATGAACACATTTTACTTAGAAAAATAGTCTGTGAAAAGATCTCCCTAGCAAAAAAAATAATTTTTCTGTCTCTGCCCAATTTGGGGTATACGAATGTCATCACATCTTTTATACTTCTGTTTCTGTGCACATGTATCTTATTATCTGCAGAAACACTAGTATTTATGAACCCTGGTATGTGCCAGGTCCTGGCCAAGTGCCAAGATACCAGTCAGTACAGCATGACATGGTGCTTATCTTCATGGCGCTTTCACAAAACCATGGAACAAATGAACAGGATAATTAAAGGACAAGTGTCCTGGAGGAAGCAGAGGTGCTACAGAGATAGAATGACCTCCACTCCTGTGGAAGAGACCCTGTTGCACTCATTTGCTTATTCCTGTGCCCTGCTGGGTGTGTAGTAAATGTTTGTTAAATTGACTTTCCATGAAGCCTGTATGATGGGTCTTAAAAAATAAAATGGGTGTTTTCCCAAATGATTATATTCTAACACTGAAAGTGTTTTTCAGCTAAAACAGGAAACCTTTTTCCCATTCGTATATAATGTGAGATTATGTAAGATTTCACATTTTAAGTTACACAGTGTTAGGGTAATTTTAATTCTTTATGACAAGATTTTAAAATTTTATTCAATGGCTTTTAAATATGAAAATATACATATACATGTTTTCATATATTATTAAATGATACTCATTTCCCATTTCAGGTGGATTCATCATTCCTTTCCCTTTATGACGGCCATGTGGCAAAGGAGATTCTTCTTCGAGCTCTAACACTATTTCAGAATATAAATAACTGCTTCAAAAAGGAAGGCCATTTAGCTAAGCCTGCTTTCACTAAAGGGTCATTGTTTTTCCTGTTATATGGAGAAGAATATGCCCAGAAAATGAGGGCATTAGCTAATCACCATGATGTGGAAGTGAAGGAAAAGCTAACAATGATACCCAAGTCCTGTTAGGTCATATTTTCCAGAGTCATGCAGTCTGGAGTAATGCACGTAAACTTCTTTTTCATCTTCTTTACAAAGGGATTCTTTCAGCCACTGAATTTAACATTAAATATCAGATTTCATCATTTACACAGCAAAACAGCTTGTTCTAAAACATTATTTTATTTTGCAATTTGCTGAACTGCTTATTTTCTTGACATGAAGTGACAGTGACCTTTTTATGTGTAAGTTGCTCTTCTGTTTGCTGTGATTTGTAGTACTCATCTGAGAAGAGCGTTAGTAGTACATGTGTATGTGATTGTTTCGGAACTGCCATACAAATGACCTTGTTCTTTTAGAAGCAATGAAACTCTTTTGAGTCCACCTGCCAGCCTAGCCATACTGCTTTCAAAAGTCTATTCCAAACATTAGACTATTCTAGTCAATGAAAATTGTAAGCTTTTAGGAGAAATGTTTCCTAGCACTCACCCACTCCCTTTCAATGTGCCAGTATATAAAGATGCTGTGTATAAAATACTAGGGACAATCAAAACGTCCACCTTCATAGGCAACTGGTTAAATCAATTATCTAGTCTTAAAAGAACTAAGTGGGTCTAAATGTGTTGATGTGGAAAAAACACCCATGAAATGTGGATCTTTTCTTTTTTTAAATGAAAAGTACATGTACATTTGGACAAAACACTTCTAGAAAGAGACCCACAGTCCTGGGAGTGGGATTTTGATGTGAGGAAATGACTTTTCTATGTACACTTTCTCCTACTGTATGAATTTTTTACTATGGCATAACTTATAATTTTTTAAATAAAAAGGAAAAAACACAAAGTTCAGTTTTCTATTGATAGTATTTTAATTTTCATCCATAATTTATTTGACTCAAATGAAAATTTCTCAGCTATTTAATAGTATTTTTGCTCCATAAGCTACTGTAACAACTTAGTGATATATTTTATTTCAGCCAGATTTTATAATTCAAGTTCACAATCACCACCATGCCTATCTAGTATTAAGTAAATCAGAATGTATGCAGAAACTTTCCTACTCCAGTATTTAAGGCAAAGCGTTAAGAGTAACTTAAATTTCATTCGTAAATACATGGATTTCCATAGGAAGTCACAAGTCCTCCAACAGAAAAATGTGTATTCTCATGATAATCCTGATACAGAAATCAAACTTGGAAAAAATATTTTTATAGTAGAAAAAGGATTCAATATTGAGATGAAAATGTAAATTCCTAATTGGCTATAGTAGTAATATACATATGATGGCTAAGAATAATACTTGTATTTATCAGTGACACAAATATAAGTATTAATTTCCTGAAACATACATTACTTTATAATAATTTTTTTAATCTGCCTCTTTATTTAGTGAAAACATGTAGTAAGAATGCACATATTAAAAACCAGGCTTTGGTTTCTAAAATTATCTCTTTTTCTGTTACTAGTTTGAATAAATCATCATGTATCCTGGAGATCAGAGGATTGGACCTGAAATATACAAATGCTAGAGAAAAAGAGGGAGTCATTTTTAACTATGCAGAAAGAATTACATAATAGAAATGCGTATGCAGTCTTTACCTCCATAGGTCATGGCACATCTTGGCTTATATTAGGTGGGATTTCTTGTATTTGGTGGTTCCACCCTTCTGGGCAATGAGGAGTATCAGTGTTCCTCAGTTCCCATAGGAGAAAGGGAAACTTCATTTAAATCTCACATATTGGTATGATGTCAGCTAATCAAAGAAAAAAATGAAACTGAGTGAGAGGATAAGAGGTTAAAAGGTATTATGAAGGACATGAGACTGAAAGGAAAAAGGAGAATGGATTTGTCTGATTTTTCCATTTTGCACATAAACCCTTCAGAATGTGGATAAGCAAAAAATATAATGGGAAAAATCCCTCAACACAGTGAGTTGCTAGGAGAGACAGAGCTCGATGTACTTAGTGATAAAACATCAAAGTAGAAAGAATGTAAATGTAATTAAAAATTAAAGTTTGTGAGGTGGCAGAGAAAAATGAGACAGACCCATTAAGTGGAAGTAGAACATAATTTAAAGTGCTTAGAGAACGTGAGATGGTACATATGAATACAAAGCTAATATCAAGGCCATTCACAGAGACAAACAAGATGTACTTCCTTGCTTGCAGAACAGAGGAAAGACAGATTTTCAATTCAGTGTTCCATAGCAAGGGAGGTGACACCAGAATGCTGGCTAGTATTAGGGCAACATCCCTCAGAGCTAACATCCTGATTCACATCTGCTTGCTATTCACATCTGCTTGCTACTTTGAAATGAAAAAGTTTATGCTTGTTCAGAATTTTTCCTGAATGTGTCTATTTGAGGGGGGAATTTAGTGCTTTAGTGACCCCACATCATGGACATTCAAATACATTATATGCATTTCCCCTTGACTGATTTGCATCTTTGTAGATCAAAAACGCTAAATTTTGATTAAGATCATTTACATTTGTTGTGGCTATCCAACGTTTACTAAATGAATGAGATAAAGTTGTTAGTCCTCAGTTTTTAGTGCCAATACATATGCTTAAATCTACAACAGGAAAAATACATTATCAAAAGAATTAGCCTATTTTCAGCTTTCAAATCTACCTATCTGTACTAGGTAGTGATATCTTAAGAAATCATTTTCTCCCTTATATTTCAAAGTGCATTTATAAAAATCACTATTCACATTCTTTAGAGGTAGATCAAAATTCTCCTCTTGTTGCACATGAGGAAACTGAGGCACAGTAATCCTAGGTGACTTGTTCCAGGGTACACAGAGAATCATGGTGCAATTAAGTGGCTAATATGTAGCATGCGTATGTATGTGCTACAGCACTTCCTAGGTAGCATTTGGTGTAAAAAACCTCCTGATTGTTATGAATAAAAGTTCATTTTACTAAGACTATGGATCAGATAGAATGGGCCTCCAAATGTATCTAATGAGCTGTCTTCACTTAGGATGCTTCAGAGTAATCAAATGACTACAGAGCCCTTACAGGACTAAAGCTCAGGTCAGCTGATTCCCAGCACTCGCCCTCTTTGTCCCTGTCTTTTATCATTAGTATTCCACAATGGCTTAATAAAAGAATTGTGCTTAGGGGGTCATTTAATATAAAAATATATCTGAATCATGTAAAAGATAATATAGAAGATAAAATATAAGTTTATTGATACATTTAGAGTTAGAGCTAAGAAACCAGAAAACACTGAAGTATATGGAGAGGATAAAATTAATTCAAAGTGCATGGTATATTAACATATAAGGTCTGCATTAATCTTTGTAAAATATTTCCTTGCAGCTGTATTTGTGCTTAGCAGTCTGACATTTAGATTAAAAATAGAAAATTTCATAAATCATGTTCTCATAACCATACTCTTTGCATTTTCTGTCCAACTCAGGGCTTTTGCTTTGGGGACTATGGACATGCAATAGAATACATTGTTCCCCTCTTTTCAGTCTCTGCCAGTGGTAACTTAGCCCCACCTCCTCTATGTTATATATTTAAAAACATACAGCATTTAATATCTTGCCTGTAAGCTAATCTTAGAAGAGCACGAAGTGCTTTAAGCATGTGGGAATTAATTTTATCATTACTCTAATGTAAAAAAATGTTTATGTAAGCAGTTCTCTGAAAAAAATTATGTATGTAGATAGGTTTGACTAACCTTGTAGAAGGTTCTTAATAGAACTGAAATTATTATTTAAAATTAGTTTTTCATAACCTCAGAAAATTCTACCACTAAAGTATAATACTTTAGTAAAAAACATCCCATTTATTGCTTATACCATTGAGAAAAGATTTAAAATCAATTATTAGCCCATTCATTATTTAAATGACCCATAACTGAACTCTGTTTATATGAACTGGCAATTGTAGTAGTAAAGTTATTTCACAAAACAAAATGGAAACTTGCAGAAGTTTCCAAATGTAAAATATCATAATCATGAATTTCTTAAGTCTTCAAATTTATATCAAACATATTTCATTACAAGCTCCTATGCTCTTATTTATTCAAAGTTTTCATCATCACAATTTAGATATCTTGATTCTCCATGCTTCAAGACAAAAAAATCTTCAGTCTTAAGTCCATATCTTTCGAGAGCCTCGTTCAGTTTCAATGGAGGCTCTAAGTAATGCTGGCCAAGGGCAGAGAGAGAAAAATGGAAAGAGGTTAACCATACATGTATTTCAGGGATATTTCAAATAAGAAGTCAAACTAAAATAACACATATGCCTACTTAAAATAATGCCCTTCCTTTTCATTGAAACATTAGCAAATAAGTTCATCACATCTTTTCATACAAAAGACTCATTGTTAATAGAAACATCATACTTACCAGTCTACTCAGACATCATGTATGTCAAATTCGGTGCCAACTTAGACCAAACATCATTAGATTGCCTGAAATCTGGTAACTACTTCACTACATGAAGTTTCATTCTAAAAGGAATCAATGCCTAAGATACTATTAATTAAATGTGACCAATATCTTTCAATATTGAAATGTACATTATAAGAGTGTTGTATGTATAAGCAAATGCTGGAGAAATATTTTTAGCTTAAGAAATGTTGCTACCCTCAAACCCCAAGCCGCATATCAATACTGTGAAAGAGGGACAGAAATAAGACAAATGCAATGTCCGTTTCCCTTTGTCTCCTCACCATTTCAAAGTGTAAAGATGAAAATAGCACACTGTGTAAGATGTTTTAACCTGTCAAATATTTCTTCAAATAAGCTCAAACCACTTGAATATATGTTATTCTAACAACTGATTTAAAAGACATACCAAGAGATCATTGCACCAATTGTTTCTCTTTTAGCCTAAACCTTTATATTGTATAGTTGCTATTTTTTCCCCTTTATTTCAAAGGGGTTTCCCCACATTTCAGTTTAAAAAGCTGCAAAATGTGGAAGTAGAAGGCAGGAATAAAAATCCAACAGTGTTTCATCTCATCACCAGGGTTAAGTCTGTCTCTACCCTTAATTCGACAAGCACCTTTTGAGTGCCAGAGTAGCCAGGCCAGGGAAGCAACCAGAATGTTCAACTATTTTAAGAAGTAATAGAGAGATGAACATAGGTATGAAGGAATAAAATGCAATGAAAAATACCTATCAATAAAAACCTCAAAGTTAATAGAGTACAGCTCCAATCAAAAGAAAGGGCAGCTAAATGGGAAAGAAAACATGACCTACATGTAAGCCGTTTACCGGAGAACCACCTCAGAACAAAAGATTTACACAGGCTGAAAGTGAAGTGGTAGAAAAATATTCCATAAAAATGAAGAGGGAAAAAAAAAGCCAGGGTAGCAATAGTTAACATCTGACAAAATGGACTTCGAAATAAAGGCCATAAAAAGAGACAAACAATGTTACTACATTATAAGTCTTATACATGCCCAAATAGGAGCACCTAAATATATAAAGGAAATCTTGGTGGACTCTAAGGAAGAGATTGACGACAATACAGTCATTATTTTAGGGGATGTAACACCCTGCTGTGACCCCTGGATAGATCTTCCAGACAAAATATCAACAAGGAAATGGACCTTAAATGACATGTGAGAACGAATGGATCTAATTGTTATTTACAGAACAGTTCATCCCAAAGCATCACATTCTTCTCAAGTGCATATGGATCATCCTCAAAGATAGAACACATGGTAGGCCACAAAAGAAGTCTTAAATTCAGGAAAATTGAAATCATATCACGCATTTTTTCACATCACAATGGCATGAAACTAGAAATCAACCTCAGTAAAAATACTCAAAATGATTCAGATACATGGAGATTAAATAGCATGTTATTTAAAATTGAATGCATCATCAATGAGATCAAGAAAGAAATCAAAGTGCCTGAGAAAAAAATGAAAATTAATATACACCAACAACCTATGGGACACAGCAAAAATAATCCTGAGGGAATTTATAGCATTACAGGCATACCCTAAGAAAGATCTCAAATAAACAATCTACCCCTACATTTAAAAGAACTAGGAAAACAAAAAGCCCAAAGGGAGTAGAAGGAAAGAAATCATCAAGATCACAGCAGAAATAAATGACAGAGCTTAAAAAAATAATTCAAAAAACCAATGAATCCAGGAGCTGGGTTTTTTTTAAAAGATAAAACAAAATTGACAAACCATTACTCAGACTCATTAAGAAAAAAGAGAGGATCCAAATAAATAAAATCATAAAAAGGAGAAATAACAATGAATACCATGGAAATTCAAAGGATGAACATCTATATGCCAAGAAATTGGACAACCTGAGAGAAATGGACAAAGCTCTAGAATAATACAACCTCCTAAGGCTGAATCAGGAAGAAACAGAACACCTAAATAGACTGTTAACAACTAATGCAACTGAGGCAGTAATTTAAAAAACTCCTAGGAAACACAAGTCCTGGATCAAATGGCTTCACAGGCAAATTTTACCAATCATTCAAAGGAGAACTGACACCTATCCTCAAACTTCCAAATTCAAGGAGAGAAAAGGCTTTCCAAGCTGTTTATCTGAGGCCAGTATTATAATTCCAAAACTGGTTAATGACAAAGAAAAAAAACTAGGGTAATGTCCCTGATGAATATTGATGCTGAAATCCTCAACAAAATACCAGCAAACCAGATCCAGCAATATATTTAAAACGTCACTCACCATAATCAAGTGGAATTTATCCCCGGATGCAAGGTTGGTACAATAGTCACAAATCAATAAATGTGATACATCACATAACACAAAACGAAGGATAAAAACCAAATGATCATGTCACTGATGCATTTGATAAAATCCAGCACATATTTATGATAAAAATCTTTCAGCAAAGTGGGAATAGAGGGATCATACCTCAATATAATAAAGGCCATATATGAAAAATGTACTGCCAACATCATATTCATTGGGCAAAAACTAAAAGCATTTCCTCTAAGATCAGGAATAAGACAGGGATGTCCACTTTCACCACTTTTATTCAACACAGTACTGAATGTCCTAGCCACAGCACTCAGACAAGAAGAAATAAAAGGCATCTAAATTGGAAAGGAGCAAGTAAATCTCTATTTGCAGATGACATGATATTGTATGTAGAAACCCTATAGACTCCACCAAAAATCTACTAGACCTGATAAATGAATTTGGCAAAGTAACCAAATCAATACTCAGGAATCAATGGCATTTCTATACACCAATAATGAGCTATCAAAAAGAGAAACTAAGAAAACAATTCCATTTACTATTGCAAGAAAGAAAAATGAGGTACCTAGGAATAAATTTAACCAAGGGGGTAAAAGAAGATCTGTATTTGGAAAACTATAGGACACTGAAAAAAACTGAGGATAATACAAATAAGGGGAAGAATATATTGTGTTCACAGATGGAAGAATTAACATTAAAATGTTCATACTACCCAAAGCAATCTACAGATTCAATGCAATTCCTATTAAAATATGAATGGCATATTTCACAGATCTAGAACGAATATCCCCCAAATTTATACAGAACCAAAAGACCCTAAATAGCCTTAGCAACCTTGAAAAAGAAGAACAAAGTTGGAAGGATCACAATACCTGATATCAAACTATAAGGCCACTGTAATCAAAACAGTCTGATAAAAGCATTAGAACACACACATAGATCAATGGAACAGGATACAGCCCAGAAATATACCCATGCCTTTATGGTCAAATAATATTTGACAAAGGAAGCAAAAGTATTTTCAATAAATGGTGTTGGGAGAACTGAACCAGTACTTGCAAAATAATACTAGACCACCAACTCACACCATACGTTAAGAATAAACTCAAATGGATAAAAGATTTCAATATTCATATAAGTCACAATATCACAAAAGTTCTATAGGAAACACAGGCTGGAAAATTTCAGCTATCTTGCATAGAGGTATTTTCCTTTGTTTAAGGGAAATAAAAATGAGTAAGTGGGACTACATCAAATTAAATAGCTTCTGCACAGCTAAAGAAACCATCATTAAAATGAAAAGAACCTGCTGATTGGAAAAACACATGTGCCAATGATACATCAGACAAGGATTTAATCTCCAAAATACATAAAGAATTCATAAGACTCAATACCAAGAAGACACAATCCAGTTAAAAAATGGACAAAGAACCTGAATAGACAGTTTGCCTCCAATGAGGGCATACTAAGGGCCCATAGACATATGTAAAGATACTCAACATCACTAGCCATCACAGAAATGCAAATATTAACCGCAGTGAGATTCCACCTCACAAAGGTCAAAATGGCCATCATTAACAAATCAACAAGTGCTGGTAAGGATGAGAAGAAAAGGGAATGCAGGTTGGTGGGAATGCAGGTTGGTGGGAATGCATGCTGGTGGGAATGCAGGCAGGAGCAACCACTATGGAAAACTATGGAATTTCCACATAAAATTTAAAATGGAACTGCCTTTTGACCTACCAAATTCACTTCTGGGAACACAGCCAAAGAATCCCAACTCCAATTCAAGAGAGTATGTATATGCACTTCTAATGTTCATAGCAGCATTATTTACAATAGCTAAGATGTGGAAACAGCCTATGTGCCCATGAGTAGGTGAGTGGATAAAAAAAATTGGTACATTTACACCATGGAATACTATAGTACAGCAATAAAAAAGAAGGAATTCTTACATTTTGTGACAGCATGGATGGAACTGGAGACTTATTATGTTAACTGAAATAAGCCAGTCAGTGAAAGACAAACACCATATGATCCCACTTATAACTGGAATCTAAGGAACAAAATAAACTAACAAGCAAAGTAGAACCACAGGCACAGAAACAAGGAACAGGCAGCTGTAAGAGGAGAGGAAGGAGGATGGGACTGGTTGAAAGGTGAAGGGATTAATCAAAGAACACATGCATCACCTTTGGACATGAACAGTGGTGAGGGGATTGACTGTGAGAAGGGGAGCACTGAGGGGAGGGCGCAAAGGGAAAAACTGGGACAACTGTAATAGCATAAACAATAAAAACAAGAAAGTTCTCTTTGAGAAGGCGGCATTTGAGCAAAATCCCTGAGTAGCAGAATGCACAGGGCTTTGCGGGCAATTGTGAGAGCTGTGACTTTGATTCTGGGTAAGAGGGGGGGCTACTAAGTAGTTTTGCAGAGGAGTGTCACGATCTGTGGCTCAAGGTATAAAGGTCACTGTCCTCGGCAGTGCCGAGAACTGCAGGGCAGCTTGGTGGCAGTGAAGGTGGCGAGAAGTGATCAAAGTTTGAATATTCTGAAGATGAGCTGACTGCATGGGGGGAAAAAGTGGATGCAGGATATGAGAGAAAGGCAAGATTCTGGCTTGGATAACTGGAAGGAGGGATTTGCCATGTACTGAGATGTAAGAGGTACAAATTTGAGAAAAGATTAGCAAGTTTGGTCTTGGCTTTAAGTTTTGGTGCCAATGTTAAGGCAGTTGGAAAAATAAATGTGGATTCTAGGGAGTGGGAAACCTGAGCCACAAAGGTAGGTACAGTGGATATATGGTATTAAAACTGTAAGACTGATGAAATCCTCAGGGAAGTAACCAGCTAGGGGGTAGGTCCACAGGCTGAGCCCTAAGATGCTCAGGCTGTAGAGGGAGCCTAAATGAGGAACCAGCAGCAGAGACTAAGAAGCAACTGCTGGTGGTGTACTGGAAAAACCAGGAAAGTTTTCTGCTTAAAACGCACAGCCGGCTAACAGTTATTGGCCACAAACAGGTTTTTCCCCTCCCTCCTCTCCACACCCCTCTCCACTTCTGGGTCTCCAGCTATGCTACGGGGCCAAGGATGCCTTTCAACCGAATGCTGAATAACTTAGGTTTTAACTATGCATTGGTTACCCACAATTTCCACAGATAACCACTTATGAATGCATTGGTTGCCAACAGGAAGCTACTCTTACTCTTTTTTATGCATATAGGGGATTGCTAATATACCACCAATAAAATGTAACTTTAAATCCTAGCCTAGACCAATTGCCCTTGCAAAATTATTGTAGTTTGAGTTTTGAAAATGATGAAATCCTTTCCCACTAAAAAAACAACTTGTTTTGTTGAATTATTTTCCCCCATGCTCTGTAAATCTTGCCAGCAATATACTTGCATAATCACCCTACACATACAATTTATTTGCTGAGCTATAACTTTGGTTATAAACTGTAACTCAGTGTGGTTTTCTATGCTAAACTGAGAGTTTCTTCATAAATCAATTGACTGTTTCAATCACCTAGAAGATAAGCCTAGAAGAAAGCAAGTAAGCCTTCTAAGTGACTGAAAACTCTCTCATAGTGCAAGCAACGGAGATAAAAATACCCCACAGCCCTGGGACCAAACTACTATGTATATAAAGCAAGACAGCAGATTAGAGACAAAGAAGTTAAGTGGTAGAAGCAGAAGTTCCCAGCTTCAAGATGTTAAAGAGGGAGGCAACCACAAGTTTCCTTTTAAGGGGTATGTTTATGATCAACTGCAATATAAGATATTCAAAATAAAGACCCTGGTCATTTAAAAGTTACAATGTTTCATAATACCTACAATTTGTTTTCCCCCAAATTGTGAGTTATTTTACATACCATCATCTAGGAAGCTCATTCATTACTTCCTAGATAAATTAGATGTTGTTATATGTATAATTTCAAAGTGTTGCTGAGTTAAAGAGGTCCTTAACCTGCTTATATTACAGTAAGCAGCTAGTTTAACTACTTACATGCAAAGCATTTTAAGGTGTTTACAAATCAGGCAAAATATCATCCCTGACAATTCCATCTATTTTAGAATCGAACAAACTTGTGGCTGTAAGGTTTATGCAACCAATTCCAACTTGCTAAGACTAAATGAGTTTTTATTACATTTCATTAAATAAAAATGGAAGTTAAATTATTATCAGAAATAATTCTTAAAGGCTGCACAACATAATAACTCTTGAAGACTGGGGTTTTCTATCCTCTCCTTATCTTCCTCATCTCAGTAAAGAGCACACTGTCTCCCATTCACCGAAAGTAAATCTAGAAGTCGTCTTAGATTCCTCTCTCTTGCACAGGTTTAATAAAATACTTCATCTAAGTCACTGGTATGTATTACATATAGAATATATGTATACCTATATCTGTATACGGAGTAAGAAGTGCCACCAAATATAATGGTATACCAATGGACACCACTGTCAAACTTCTCCCCTCCTCCAAGTACACAGACACATAATCTCATTCATCCTCCCCACCCCTGTGCTCATGCATTCCGTTCCATCTCCCACTAACGTGGCTTGGAGATGCTGCAACATGATATGGGAATCTGACAGAGGGAGTAGGGAGTGAAAGTGGCAGGCAGGCAGTGTATCTGGCCATGCTGGAACAAGCTGTAACCTAGGGAAAGGCAGGCCAGAAACAAGACAAAAAGAGTGCTTAAAATAGCATGAAAATGGGGTTCCTGTCCTGAGATGTGGAAGACACCACGCAAAACAAAGCAAAAGCCAGCTACCCATTTCTAGATTTTGCTTCAGACAGGCTCTGGATCCAGGAAAGAGAAGGCTTTCTTGTGTCCTTCTGCTTAATCCCAGAACTGGCTAGTAGCAGAGTTCTAGGGTTCTGCTACCTTAAGAAAAAAAAAAAAAAAAAAAAATCACCTCTTCCATATTAGTCTAGGAGTAGAAGTACCATTTATCCTAACACCTGGCTCATAGCAAGACACTGAATCAATGTTCACTGGATGAATAACACTTCTAAAAAGTTCTGGGTTATCCAGACTTACTTCCCCCATTGCCGTCCATATGACACCCAGACTCTGGCTGAACTGATTTTCTCACTGTTCCCCCTACTTGCTGCCTCTGATCCTAGGTCCTGCATTTTCCTCCCCTTGAAGTGCCTTCTCACAGCCAAGTTCAAATGTTAGCTCTTCACAAAGCTCTCTCTGATTTTTCCAATCTGTAACACCCTGTCTCTGCGATCACTTATCCCTTTAGACACACCTGTTTTAGGGTTATTTTTTAAATTCCAATGAAAGTTTATTGCCTTCTATCCATAATCAACACAAGTTTTATTATCAGTCTAAAAGCAGGTCACTTAAGTATTTTAGTTACACTTAATTTTTTACAATTTTTATTGTTGTATTACATCCATCCCCTTTTTACTCCCCTCCATCCCCTTCCCCGCCCACCCACTCCCCACCAAAGTCAATCCTACTTGTTGTCCATGTCCCTGGTTCTTCCATACTAGTTTCTTGACTAAACTGCTCGTTCTCTGCCTCCTCCTCCCCACTCCCAGAGTTACTCTTTTTATGGACATGTCTTACAGTTCTGCTAGAACAAAAGGCTCCTTGAGAGAGAAGATATAATGGTTCATTTTCATGTTTCCCAAGTCCACACACATTTTTGGTTACAGAAACACATGCTTCGTTAACTCCAAAATAGCCAAAAGAACAGCATGCAATTAGGTTTTGTTTTTTACTACGTATTGTTTTACTAATCATGATTTACCACTTTATGTAATGATTGCGAATCAACTAGGTTCTGACTTCAGTTTGATCTCTGCATATACTACTGCAGGGTATAGCGATGTCTGATTCCATCACAGGTCACACACAGAAGCATATTTTTATCACTAACTCACCTCATTTGCTAAGGCAAAAGTTCCCCAGTGAATGGCCACAGATTTCTTTGTTTGAACATCAATGTGAATCCTTACAGCTTCTTCTGGGTCTACATGCTGGTATTTCATAAACCACCTGATGAAAGACAGCAACTTATTAATTCTGACCTTTGAAACAATTGGGTTGGCCAAAAGTTCTTTAGTTTTTTCCACACAATGGCTCTAGTAGTGCTTAGTTATCTTTAACTTAATTTGAAAGTTTTGTTACATTCATATCAGTGTGCCTTTTTTAAAAAACTTATCAACATTTGAGAATTTTTGTGCAGTCATTGTAATATTGAAGATGGAAGAAAATATGCAACATTTTCAGCGTATTATGCTTGATTATTTCAAGAAAGGCAAAAACGCAACTGATGCACAAAAAAAGGTTTATGCAATGTATGAAGAAGATGCTATGATTGATGGAACGTGTCAAAAGTGGTTTATGAAATTTCTTGGTACTATTTTGGCCAATAATTCTTTGCTGTGGGGCTGTCTTATGCATTGGAAGATGTTGAACAGCACCCCTGGCCTCTACCCACTAGAAGCCAATAGCAGGAGAGAGCCAGCATACTCAAAATATCCATATCGATAGTTTACTGGTGAAAATGAAAAATGTGTCTTTTATTTTACAGAAAAAAAAACAACTAAATGGACCTTTGGGCCAATCCACCATGACTGCTTCATCTAATCAATCTTTCATGATTCTGCACAGGACTAAATCACAGTAGGCAAAAACATCCCTCTCTTGAGTCTACTTTTCTTCTGGAAAAAATTAAGCAAAAATATTTCATGTACCAACTGCTATTCAATAGATAAGTCTCAAGCAAACCTCCCCTATATATAGTAAGATCTTGTGTTATATGTATATTGATTTTACTGATGATTTATTCTCAAAATATGCCTTTCTGTTCCTTTAAAAAGTAGATATTTTGCACTTCTAGTTTGGATCAAAATGACAGGTAAAGAAGTACAAACTAAAACTCTAATTGAAGGGAACCTGAATAACATGCTGAAACAAATTCTTTTAAAACTTGCTAAAGCAAAAAGCCTATAAAAATTGGCTTATACTATTTCAAGATCAGGAGCAAAAAGATCCAATTACTACCCAAGGATTGTATTTAAACAGCATACAACTGAACAGTGAGGTATTTGGTTGAGCAAGAAGACATGGCTCTTGAAGGGGACTAATTCAAGCGTAGAAACACTGAAAGGCTGGCTAACGCCTTGGAAAGAACAGAGAACACTTTCAAGAGAAACACTATTTCCCATGCAAAGGGAAAGTGTACCATCTACCAGCAAATCCTTTGCTTTCCCAGTTTAAAAAAAAGAAAAACAACACTATCTTCATATTGTTTATATCCCTCCTACCTCCTACCTTCAACTACTGCTATAGTCAAGACTAATGGATATGGACTTAGCACAGGAGCTTCTGCACTTTATCGAACACATCATGAAAAAGCTTATCTGTCTGTAACAGCTAGAGGATTGTTATGGGAGGTATTGCTGGGCCCTGTGGGAGCCTCGAAACAGAGCCACTGTGTTCTGTGTGGCAGATAAGAGAGGTACTGTTCTGTGTGGCAGATAAGAGAGGATCCATAGCTCCTGATACAGATTGCAGTTATCGGCGTTTCTGTTTACTTTTTAAAAAGTCTTCCTTTTTTTTTTTTTTTTTTTTAAGATTTTATTTATTCATTTTTAGGGAGAGGGGAGGGGAGGAAGAAACAGAGGGAGAAACATCAATATCTGGTTGCCTCTCACAGACCCCCCCAATTGGGGACCTGGCCCACAACCCAGGCATGTGCCCTGACTGGGAATCAAACTTGTGACCCTTTGGTTCACAGGCTGATGCTCAGTCCACTGAGCCATACTAGCCAGGGTCTGTTTTCTTTTTAAAAATTCCTATTTCAAATAAAAGGGATAGATATACTCCCTTCTACCCTCATGTCTATCTGAAATAAAAATTTTCCTGTGGTGTAAAGTTAAAATAAAGATGCACAATTGACTTGGATAAAATAATTCCCTAAGTGTAGGGATGACATTTCAAGCCTATTGAAAATCATTTTTGGTATAATCACCTTAAATTTACAGTTATTTCTAAAACTGTTGATACTAAGCAGAGATTACACAGTAGGGGCTACCACAATTTAAATTTCTGAGAGCAAATAATGTTCTCTCCATCCTTCTACCATCTCCGTAACAAGACAGCTACAATACAAGCAGAAAGCAGGAATTATGTAAATTTGTGTAACTGGATGTACAGATTACATCATCACACATACAGAAAAGTTTGTCTTTTGCTACATATGAAAACTTACTCTTGTGGGGAGGAGGACAGAGGGGAGCAAAAAGGGGATGGATGTAATACAACAACAATAAAATTTAAAAAAAAAAAAGAAAAAGAAAACTTACTCTTGTAATTACAAATGAGATATTCTAATTTATTAAGAATATATATTGAGTAAAGGCCAATACCATATGCAACTGATTTATGAACACTTTAATGTTTTGAGAGGTTTCATTAGAGTTCAGAATTAGAATTAAGTGAAAAAGTTAAATTCAGGTACTATTATTGATTTAGAATAATATTTTAAAATAAGTTAAAATATCTATCCCTTTAACCCTCATACACTGTTGGTGGGAATGCAGGCTGGTGCAGCCACTATGGAAAACAGTATGGGGTTTCATTAAAAAACTAAAAATGGAACTGCCTTTTGATCCAGCAATTCCACTACTTGGACTATACCCAAAGAATCCTGAAACACCAATTCATAAGAACCTATGCACACCTATGTTCATAGCGGCACTATTTACAATAGCCAAGTGCTGG
>PVIW01008493.1:0-60688 GCA_004026585.1 Noctilio leporinus
TTCCCCCCAAAGTCAATCCCACCTGTTGTCCATGTCCATGGTTCCTTTATACTAGGTTCTTGTCTAAGCTGCTCCCCTTCTTTGCCTCTGCCTCCCCCTTCCCCCCAACCCCGTTCCCCCTGACCACTGAAGGCCTATTCCTTGTATTCATATACTTGGTTCTGTTTTGCTTGTTGTTAGTTTTGCTCATTATTGTCCCATAATGGGTGAGATCATATGATATTTGTCCTTCACTGACTGGCGTATTTCACTAAGCATAATACTCTCCAGTTCCATCCATGTTGTTGCAAAGGATACAAGTTCCTTCTTTCTTTCTGCTATATAGAATTCCAGTGAGTGACATTTAATTTTTAATGGACAACCCTAGCTGGAAGAAAAGTGGGAAAATAGGCACTTGAACTATTTAGCCAAGCATCTTCAAGACAAAATAAAATCAGTGTTTATGGTAACAAGAACAAGGGGAGAATGGATATTAGCTATCCATTGGTAGGTTCAACTACACCACAAGATTTCTTGCACAGTTTCAACAGAAACTGGATCCCATTTTATCTGAATTCTATATTTAAAAACCACTAATCTAGGGAGTTTGAGCAATTAGTTATTATCAAACACAGTTAATGGAAAGTGTGTGAATGGCAAATGACAATAGAAATTTAAGAGACACCAGAGTGTGTAGAACATGTCATGCTCACCCACCCGGACTAAATTCTGTTGTGTAAGTCTCCCAAAGGCTGCAATCCATTAAGTGACCTATTCTTAATTGAGCAGTATTTAATTCTGCTGCCATTGTAAATATACAATATGTGAATGTAAGAAGATAGGCCACTTCACTTAAGTGTACATTCTACTTACACACTTGATTTGATGACAGTAGCTTGCAGGTGCCTCTACTTCAATTAATTGCATATTGGTGAAATGCATAATTTAAACTGAGTACAAAACTGAATCATTCAAATGATAGTCTCTTCAATATAATTATTCCACATAAGTTAGAGTGCTGACAAAATGTTGTCCTTTATTTTCTTAAAATCATAGTTTCAAGTATGTTCAAGATTAGATAACACAGAAAATGTCAACAAAATATGACAAACATGATGAAAATAGTGAAATTAGAACTTTATATTTTTATCCAAGTTTCCTCCATAGATTTGCAAACTGTTTTTCCTTATGAAATCAAGTTACCCAATGTCCTGCATAGTTTTTCAGCTCAATTTGAAGAACAAAGGAAAGTTCCTTTAAAAAGGCCACATAAACACAATATTTTTGCTGATCAGTAAGTTATATGTTGATATGTAAAAATATGCTGTCTTCCTTTTATTCTAATAGCAAAGAGAAAATGAAAATGATTCGATTCAATTGAAGAAATACACAACTAATTCCACACATTAAATAGCTTTATTTTTCTTATAATCGACCTCTTCTCTAAGAGAAATTAAAAAATAAATGCCAGCCCTGGCTGGTGGCAATATAACTCACCGGCCTGCGAAACCAAAGGTCACTGGTTCGATTCCCCAGCCAGGGCAGGTAACCAGGTTGCAAGCCAGGTGTCCAGCCAGGTTCATAGCTGCAGGCAGGTGAAAGACAACCATACATTGATGTCTCTGTCCCTCTCTGCCTCTCTCTAAAAATAATAAATAAAGTCTTTGAAAAATAATAAAATAAAATAAATGCCTATGTCCTTTCACTCACTCCAGAATGTGAAAAATGTCATTTTATCATTGAGTCACTCACTGACACAGCACCATGCTGCTAAATTAACATTTCATGTCCTATCATAATAAACATAGTTCTATTTGTTAAGCACCTAATCAATGGTGGGGCCTTTACATGTAACAATTCTGTGGTTAGTTGAGTAACAACTCCCTCAGGTCCTAATCCCTCAAACCTGGAAATGTTATTTATGTGGCAAAAGGGACGTTGTAGATTTGATTAAATTAAGGATTTTAAAATGAGGAGATTATCTTGGATTATCTGGGTGGGTCCAATGAAATCAAAAGAGTCCTTATAAAAGAAAAAGCAACTTGAAAATTCAAAGAATTGAAGTTGTCATGTGGCTAGCTTTGAAGATGGAGGAAGAATTAAAAAACAGAGAAGGCAATAAATTCTGGCAGCCTCTAGAACTTGAGAGAGTCAAAGAACCAATTTTCCCCTAGAATGTTCAGAAGGAATCAGGCCTTCCAACACCTTGGCTTTAACCTAGTGAAACTAATTTTGGGCTTCTGGCCTCTACAACTATAAAATGATAAATTTGTGTTCTTTTAAGCCACATAGATTTGTGGTAATTGGTTACAGCAGCAATAGGAGACTAACATAATTTCTAATTTTAAAGCTATTGTGGTAGAATGGTATTATTGCTGCACATACACACACATACACACTTAATCAGATGAAGAATATGCATGTGAAGAGAAGTAAAAAATAATCTCATTCACCATTGTCACCCCAATATATTTAATAAAGAAAGGGAGGGGATTAGCCAAAGAATATATATATATATATATATATATATATATATATATATATATATATAAGCATAAGTCACAGACAACAGTGTGATGATGGCCAGAGGGAAGCAGGGGAGGGATACTGGGTGGAAGCAGGCAAAGGATGGGAAATGAGGACATCTAAAGTAGTATTAACAATAAAAATAAAGAGGAAAAATAGACAAGTGTACACAGCTATGGAATAACAGAGAGAAACATGGCATCCAGATCTGACTTGAAGCCCACAGAGCGTTCTTGTCTATCATACAACCTCATAAGAACCATCAAGGCACATTCACCGTGTCTTATAATAAATCCTTTTTCCGGGATGGATGTAATACAACAACAATAAAATTAAAAGAAAAAAAAATAAAATGAGAAAAAATAAAATAAAATAAAATAAATCCTTTTTCCTCTGTTTAGAAATAAAAAGCAGCTAATCAAAGTGTCCCAAATTACATGCATTTCAAAGAGAAAGTATTTGTTCTCAACAGGGAAGTGATTGAATCAATTATTTGCAAGGCCCTAATCTGCTTGAAGGTTTAATAATTCCATGTAGCTTTTTGTAGTAGACATGTGATATACTCCTTATCCAAATTTTAAGAGTCCCCCCTTTTGTTAGCTAAAGTGAAATTCCAGAAACACATCATGTGTGGTTTCCAGAATGGAATTTTCCAGAAACACACCATTCAGGGTTTTATTTCATAATATTTGAGAAGTGCTGAATTAAAAGAAGACTTCCTAGGCCCTAAAAGCATAGAATAAAGTAAATAATGAAAAAGCAAAATGTTTCATTTAACCATGATAATTATCTATAGCCAATGTGTATGGGGACAAGGGTAATTATTTCAAAGTCCCTCTAAGGTTCTGGATTATGTGTGATTTGATATTTGAGTAAAGTTTTGTAACTTTCTCTACCATAAAAATTTTGACAATTTCAGTGAATGTGTTTCAGTAAGTTATGGAAACATCAGCAGAGGTAGAAAAAGAATTTAGATAATAAACTGGTAATATAGTGACATCTTGTGGTAAGAATTAGCAACAAAATCCCTTAAGTTAGAAAAGGCAGGAGAGCCAAATAAAAGGGGTCGGGGGCAAAAATCCCACCAAAATACAAACCTGACTAAATCTTTGTTCTTGCAGATAAAATAAAATTTTCTTATTCTGGCTTTTGGCTGTGAGAATAAAATTCTGGGTTTCTGCCTTATATTGCCCATACCAACAGAGATAAAGGAGTTTAATATAGAAAATAAAGCCCTTATGGAAATAGACCAGAACCCAGCAAATATTTTTTTCTATAAGCTTCTTGTTTAAAACAAAAATATTTCACAAGTTGCAAGCCAGGTCTCCAGCCAGGTCCTTAGCTGGAGGTAGGTGAAAGGCAACCATACATTGATGTCTTTCTCCCTCTCTGCCTCTCTCCTGTCCCCTCTCTCTCTCTCTGGAAATAATAAATAAAATCTATTTTTATATACTTTACATTTGAAATTTGTGGAATATGAAAAACTTAGTTTCTTTTACATTTTAACAGAAACATGCTTCCCCCTGCCTGTAACAGATGTTCTTGGCAATTTTGCCAGGCTCCCTCTGCGAACCTCAACAGTCACCTGTAGCCTGGGTAGGAAGTTCTATAGCACATGTCTTCTCTCTGCCTGAGGTCTATCTCTGGCTGCCAAAATGAATTCAACCTGTGCAGGGCACTCTGGAAATGCCTGGAAGTCAATGCCCCCAAGAGCCACTTTCAATCAAGAGGGCAGGGCACAAAGGGGCAAATACCTCAACTTTCTAAGCCACTGGTGGGACAATTCTGAGTGTGTTCTACATGATCTCTCAGGAAGTTCCCAGTGGGATTGAACACCAGTTTTCCATAGCAATAACTCACTCGTTAAAGCACATTTTCTAACTCCCTCACCCTACTTCTTGGAGTCCCCAAACCAATAAACTACTGGCACCTAAATCATCATCTCAGAAACAACTTTTGAAGAAATCCAAATGAATATAGGGACTTCCCATGCTGCATGCACATATACATATGTTTCAAGGGGGTGGGGGGTATGAGTTATAAGCATTTTCACTAGTTTCATTAGCAAAACACCAACATGGGGGTGGTGGGGAGCAAAGGCAAGTCAAGCACATTTTGGTTTAACTGCAACCGTAAAGCTTTTCACAGCTGCTTGCAACCTGGCTGCCACTCCCCTGCAGGTTTTCTCTTGGTGGGAACGGAAGTTCAACTTAAAGGAATTGCCTTAATAGGGAAAGAGGGCACCTCCACTGCTGGCATTTTTTGTATCCATCCTCAAGCCCCTGCAAAAAAAACTTGAACTGAGTGCTAAGAGCTTATTGGACAAACTGACTTACTAATTGGTTAGGAAATAACTTATTAAAATTGTATGCTTGGAGATCCAAAAATTAGAAATGTATTTTACAAAACATATTTATCTGTTAGGAGTCATCTTTTTCTTTTAAGCAACTGATTTAATCAGCTATTTTTCTTCACTTTCAAGGGCATGTGAGGGGCAGAGAGACCAGTGAGTGTCTCAATATTTACACAAAGTAGGTCCTAATCCAAGAGATGATATATAAGAAGTGGTGGGGTGTGGCTAAGCACTTTGACCATCAATCACATGTAAATTTCAAACCCCGGCCACAACTTTGCATCAAGAGTCTATTCCAACTTGATGAGAATGGAAAAGAAAAAAAAAAAAAAAAGCTGTTATATATTGGCATGTTGAAAATTACAAAATAAATCTCAAATGTATTCCCAGAACTCTTGGTCACAAACAAGTCAAACTGCTAACTACAGCATGTGACAAATAGCACTTTTACATCAAGTGATGTTGGCAAAGTCATGTTTTTACTTCCCTTTAAAAGAAAACTATCACCAAGCCAATTATTCATCTCCCCAAGTAGTAAATTTATGAAGTTTAACAGGCATTAGACTTAAAAAAAAGGATTTATCTGCCCCAAGTTTCAGAATAAATGTTTTTTTTAACCACCATATATTCTAATATCTAATCCATATCTTGAAATCTATGCATGTTTCCTACTTCATTGCATTTCTGAGTCCTGAAGTTTCTTTGTATCTGGAAATATAATAATACTAATAGTGAGGCCCTGACCAGTGTGGCTCAATGGGTTGGGTGTTGTCCTCCAAGGTAAAAGGTCACTGGTTCAATTCCCAGACAGTAGGTTGCAAACCAGGTCCCTGGTTGAAGGCATGCAAAGGGCAACCAATCAATGTTTTTCTCTCTCTTTTCTCCTCTATCTAAAAATAAATAAATAAAATCTTATTTTAAATAACAGTACTACTTGTCACTCTGCCTAGTATTTTACATATACTATTTTATTTACTGCCTATAACACTGTGGTGAGAATACTGAATCGTTAGGGAGGTTGCCCAAAATCCAATCTGTCTGAAAACTCAAGCTCTTACTTATGATATCAGCCATCTACTGCTACCTAATAAGCAATCACAAAACCTCAATGGCACACCTATAAGTCTATGCATTTTCCACCTGTCTGCACATTAGGTGAGGCAGTTCAGCTTATCTTGGTTGGGCTTAACCAGATGGCTCCAAGATGCAGGTTGGGTCTAGCTCTGCCCCACATATCTCTCAACCTTCTTGGATCAACCGAGTACAAAGGGTAAGTGGAACACATAAGGCCTCATAAAACCTAAACTTGATTCTGGTACATCTTACTGGCCAAAGCAAGTCACGTGACCAAGTTAAGGGGCAGTGAAAGAACATGCAAAGTTACATGGCAAAGAGTGTGGATACAGGAGAGGGTGAAAAATTGGAAGCATTTCAATATATCCCATTTACTGTGTCATTGGGCTCCCATAACCTTTCATAAATAATTGAGGTGTGTGTTTGTAGTGAGGTAAGAAATGAGCTATCATTCCGATACCCTCAGAGGTGCTGACAGAATATTAAATGTGATCAATTAGACAAGACCTAGGTGATCTGTCTCTAAGTTCTGAAAACCTGAAGTCTAACATCATTGGCAGGACCCATCAAGGGCAAAGTCATAAAGCAAGCAAATTTGTCTTTGACACTCCTTAGTCTCACCTCAAATTGTCCCCACTTTCATGCCTCTGTCTTATCTATTTCTCCTGTCTTCATGACAAAATATTCCATCCCTGTAGCCCATTCTCCCTAAACCTAGCCTCTGCATTTCAAGCCTTAACTATCTAATAACTAACACCCCTAGATAGTGACAGCTGAATAGGCTTTTGCTTAAAGACATTTTGACTTGGAATTCCTGGGGCCTCAAGTATGTGAGCTTAAATAGCAATTGTCAAAAATAATTTGGAAGTTAAATTCTTTCATCTTCAAATAAAGCTAATAAAAAACAATTCATTAGTAGATAATAATGGCACTATACAATTATCTTATTAGTGAAATAATATTAACATAATTATTAATAGTCACCTATTATTAGTTCACGTACAGAGCCACTGCTCTGTATAAGAGACAAATCCACTTGTTCGTTTGGTCTCCCAGTCATATCACCTTGATGATCTCTGAAGGTCTTCCACAGAATCCCCAGGTACTAAGACACATAATTTGAAAACCGATAACATGAATTGTCATATTAGATTTGTCTCACCTTTCAGATCACACGGAGTCTCTCACATTTGTGAAAGCATAAAACTATCTTGGTCCCTGAGTCTTTGTGATGTGGTCTGAGGAAATTTTCTTTCCCTTTTGTCTGCCATAGTGCCTGAATATTTATGATTGGAGGTGCTACTCCTTTGATCTAAGGTACATTCTTGTCCCAGAGTCCTTTTAAAAGTGTAAAATCTCTTTAGAGAAATAATCCATTAGTCCATGAAGATCTTAGCATGAATAGGGATTTTTTGGATGGCCTGAGAGAAGCACATGTAGATGGAGTAAGAGCTATGAGACCTAGATATCCAAGGGTGAAAGGGGGTCAGTAGAAGCTCTGAAGAAAATGATCAGGGAAAATAAAAAGGGAGATGAAAGTGGAAAGGTGCGATGAATTCAAATCAGAAGTAAGCCTTGTCTGAGAAACACTTTTTCACAGAGTGAGCTCCAGCAAGTACCATATAAGAGATCATTTTCTCTGAACACACAGCCCTTCCAAAGATCACTTGCCCCTCCTTCTGTGGGGAAAACCAAGTAGGTGGGCTTCCTATGGATATCACTCTTATTGTAGAATTCACTGAAATTCTGATGGCTCCAGAGTTCAAAAAGTTGATTTCAAGCCATACACTTTTCAAATGAATTGCCCAAGGATAAACAGCCTCAAAATTATTTCATATGTTTTATAGATTCTGGGAAGGAGAAATAGGACAAAATTGGCATAGATGGGGTTATCTCTTGGTTGTGTTAGATCTTCTAAATTCTGTCATATAGTAAGTGGTCAACTGTGCCTCATCAAGAGCAAAAAGAGACAGAACTAATTGAATTACTATAGGATGACATCATTTGGACTTAGACTATACTACCAAGTACCAAGTAGTTGCTGAAAAGGCAGGAATTTATAAGACATAAAAATAATTTAATGTTTCCTGTTAAATTCTTCAGGACATCATTGGGAACTTCCAGTGTATTTGTTTAATTCAATTCAGCAAATAATTATTGCCTGTTTTATGTCAGACACTATGCAAGACGCTGGAAAGGCAAAGATAAATAGGATGTTCCCTCTGCCCTTCAACATGCTCAAAATCTAAGTGAGGAAGACAGAAATATAAATTACTATATTACTGTGTATAAGTGCTACATGACAGTATAAAGAGTGTGGTTTGAGAATAAACAAGGAAAAGAATGATTTAGGTTCTGGCTGTCAGAGAGGGAGGGAAAAGATCAGGTCTTGGGAGGTTCTATAACTAAGATGGACCTTGGGAAGCCACTGGAGGCTTAAGGCTGGAGAAAGGTATGGTTAGATCAACTGTCTTGGAAATAGCACTGAGGTGGAGGGAAAAAGGTAGTCAGACTAGGTAAGTAGTTCTTAAAATCAGTCAGTCCATGACCAGCATGACTCAGAAGGTTGAGTGTCCTCTTGCAAAGTGAAAGGCCACTGGTTTGATTCCTGGTTAAAGCACATGCCTGGGTTGCAAGTTCGATCCCCAGTTGGGGCGCATGCAAAGAGGCAACTGATGGATGCTTCCATTTCCCTTTCACATCAGTGTTTCTCCCTCTTTCTTTCTCCCTCCTTACCACTCATTCTGAAAATAAATAAATAAAACCTTTTCAGAAAATCAATTAATCAACAGCTATTGACAGACCAAATAAAATGTGGAGTTTGGAGACAGAGGAGCAATTTCTTCTAGATAACCTCAGGGGGTAGAAATAATGAAAGCTCAGCACCCAATCAAGAAGTATATAAAAAATAACTACTCGTTCACATTAAAATGTGCCATTTCTTCTTATTTCTTTTTTTAAGATTTTATTTATTATCTTCAGACAGGGGGCAAGGGAGAGAGACAGAGAGGGAGAGAGACATCAATGTATGGTTGCCTTTCACCTGCCTCCAGCTACAGATCTGGCTAGAGACCTGGCTTGCAACCTGATTATGTGCCCTGGCTAGGGAATCAAACCAGCAACCTTTGGATTCACAGGCTGGGGCCTTATCCACTATGCCATTAGCCAGGGTTTCTTATCATTTCTTATCTCGTTCCTTCCTGGCATGGGAATGAGAAACTTCCATTTGCATCAGGATTACATCTTCACACCATGATAAATTTCTGAGAGTCACTTTATCACACATGTACTAGGCAAAACACTGTAAAAACAGGTAGAAATTAATTGTTAGAACTCCATAATCAGTGCCGGACATCATGTAGTGTGTAAAGATGTCAGAGAAATTGGAGATGTCACCCCAGCAATTAAGAACCCACTATTAAATGGCAGCACAGAAAACTCAATCTGGCATAGAGTGGTACTCAGAATATTTGATAGATCAATAAATGAAATGAAACAGGAAAATGAGATATCAAGAAAACATAAATGACTTTGTGATACTTGTCTCTGAAATGCTACCAAAATACAAATGACATCCCTCATATGATTGCAATAAAAAATAGCCCTGACTGGTGACACAGTGGATAAGACACCAGCCTGTTAACCCAAAGGTCACTGGTTCTATTCCCAACCAGGTTGCAAACCAGGTCTCCAGCTAGGTCCACAGCTGGAAGCAGGTGAAAGGCAACCATACAATGATGTTTCTCTCCCTTTCCCTCTCTCTAAAAATAATAAATAAAAATCTTTTAAAAATAATAGTAGATATCATATTCTCTGGGTTTTCTTTCCCATTTTCATTTCTGCAGTTTCAAGCACTATTCAGATTCATCAGAAGTGAGCACATGTTTCAATTCTTAGAAGAGCATGTACATTGATTTCCCCCTTGTATCTTAGGAAGAATAGTTTTAATGAATAAACAAAATATGGGATTAGATTCATGCACTCAGAAAAAAGTAGAGTGGAAAAAACCTGGGAAGTTATGGTAAATTATGGTACAAGTAAGTGGTCATGAGTACCCCCACTGCTAAGTAGTGAGGTACAATCCCATCCACAGAAAGACAGCTGAATCCCAACGTCTAGCAGATATTAAAGTGAAATGTAACGCAGTGTGTCAAAATTCAGTGAACATTTTTATGACCCATCAATTGTATCATTGCAAGTCATTATAGAGAAGATTTTGATGAACGTCAATTTCTACATCAAGAAAAATAAATGAGCCTCCATTTCCTTCCTTCTCTTTGTTCTCACCTTCAAGTTGTTAAGGTCTTTGAGAAGAATAAAAGATGACACTTCAGTAGCTCACAAATCAGACTTAACTGTTCCCATGTCAGTTTGAGTTTAGAAAAGATGACTTTCATCTAAGAGCCCTCTCGATACAGTATTACAGCAGGCCACTATGTCACCTCCAGAAATGATTTACACTGCACCAGTCTAAATTTTAAAATATTAGAGAATACTGCTTTATATCTATCTTCATTCTTGCAAAACAGCTCCCAACAGTACCTTAATACCACAGAGAAAAAAGAAATTTTCCTATTCTTCAACTAACCATCCTAAATTAAGTTAGCATGTAGAGAGAGGTTCAAAAGACACACACATACACACACACACACACACAACTATTCTCCAATTTTCCAGTCACCATAAAAGAAACAATGCAAACCTAAGACTTAATCACTTTTCATTAAAATAAGCATAAACTAAATGTTAGGAGCCCTTCAACAATGTGGAGAAAGGTGAACCTTCATGCACCACTGATGGGAATGCAGTTGGTGCAGCCACTATGAAAAACAGTGTAGAGGGTCCTCAAACAATTAAAATGGAACTGCTTTATGAGCCAATGATTCCACTTCTGGGGATATATCTGGAAAAAATACTAATTAGAAAGAATATATGCACCCCTATGTTCATTGCAGAATTATTTACAATAGCCAAAGTGCCTAGCAATAGATGAGTGGATAAAAAAGCTGTGGTACATTTACATGATGGAATATTATTTGCCCATTAAAAAGAATGAACTCTTAGCATTTGCAACAGCATGGATAGACCTAGAGGGTATTATGGTCAGTGAAATAAGTCAGTCAGAGAAAGGCAAATATCATATGATGCCACTTGCATGTGGAATCTAAAGAACAATATAAACAAACAAACCAGTCCATAGATACAGAGAATAGACTAATAGTTGCCAGAGGGGAAGGGGTTTGGGGGACTAGGTGAAAAAAGGTGAAGGGATTGAGAAGTACAGATCGATAGTTATAAAATAGTCATGGGGATGTCAAGTACAGCATAGGGAATATAGTCAATACTATTGTAATAACTATGTATGGGGTCATGTGGATACTAGAAATATTCAGCGGGGAGACACTTTGTAAAGTATCTAAGCTGTACACCTAAAACTAATGCAAATTAATATTGTATGTAAACTGTAATTTAAATTTTTTAATTAAAATATAAAATTTTAAATAATATAAAAATAAAAGGTTCTTATGAGGGTTGCAAATATAAATAACCTCTTTCCTCAGAGGTACCCCAATATAGCAGGGACAATAAGAGATGTGCACAAATACTTATAATGTACAGAATAGTAAGACAACTGTCTTAGAAAGTTTCAGAAGTGCCAGCAATGCTAAGAGAAAGAAGAAATAACTTCAAAACTAACCAGGACTGGGAACATAAGAGTATTCTAATCAAGAAAATGGGATAAACATAAGACCAGAGGTTTTCAAGAAGACGCAAGGAGTTCGGTTCCCCTGGGAATGAGGAGAGTAGTAGAAGACAATCTTAAGAACAAATGTAAAACAAACAATGGATGATCTTGAGTGTCAGGGCCAAGAATTTAGATTTTATAAAATAGAATGATAATGCTTCAAAGCAAAGAAATGACATGGAGGAATCTTAAATGCATATTACTAAGTAAAGAAGCCAACCTGAAAAAGCTATATACTATATGATTGCAACTATATGACGTTCTGGAAAAGGCAAAATTATGTAAACAGTGAATTCAGGTAAGTGGAAGAGAGTAAATGAGGAGAGCAGGGAAGAGATGAACAATAAGAACAAAGGATTTGGGGAGGGGCAGTAAAAATACTGTATGGTATTATAATGAGCATATGTCATTATACATTTGTACAAACCATAGCATGTGTAACACCAAAAGTGAACCCTAAAGCAAGCTATGGACTTTAGATGATTATGATGTGCCAATGTAGGTTCATCATTGGTTAAAAAAAATAAAGTACCATTTTGGTGAGTGATATTGATAATGAGAGAGACCATGCATATGTAGGGACAGAAGATATCTGAGAAATCATTTTCTTTTAAATATTTTATTTATTTATGTGTTTGTTTGTTTGTTTGTTTATAGAGAGAGGGGAAGGGAAGGAGAAAGAGAGGGAGAGAAACATCAATGTGTGGTTGCTCTCCCACACCCCCAACTGGGGACCTGGCCTGCAACCCAGGCGTGTGCCCTGACTGGGAATTGAACTGGTGACCTTTGGTTTTGCAGGCTGGTGCTCAATCCACTGAGCCACACCAGCCAAGGGCCCGAGAAATCTTGATGCCTTCCTCTCAATTTTACTGTAAGCCTGAAACTGATATATATATATATATATATATATATATATATATATATATATGATCTTTAAAAGAGCAAGAGTCACTCTCCAGGGTATCTGACATGCTGGGATGTGAAAACTAAATGAATACAGACAAATATGAATTAATTAGTTGTGAAGTCTGTGTGACTGGGAAAATGGTTTGGAATTAATACAAAGTAGAAACCAAAAAAGTAGGACATATGGAAAAGGAGAGATAACTAGTTCAAGTTTAAATATGCTAAATTGAGTCCCCTAATTGGCTAGGAAGTCCCATGGAAGTTCAATGGCATGAACTTGGGACTCATTCAGTTTTGCGATTTCTTCTTGTGTGTGAGCAAAAACCCTAGACAGTAGATTTTGTCACAGTCTGAGAATTATCACCAAGCTGTGAATAAGATCCACCTGGAATGAAGACCAGACCTCCCTCATTGAAGAAAAAGACCCATCTGGAATGAGGTCAAGAAGAATATTTTAAATTACTAACAAAAGTGGTATTGAAATGGCTGGTCTTGGAATGTAGGCTGGACAAGTTAGATGAAAAAGACTTGGTAGTTTATTTCCCAATATCAAGCCTCCATACTTCCCCTGATTTCCATGGCTTTTTATTTGTTACCTAGAATCACTGCATCTTTTTCTTCAAGCCCCTCAGATCTACTCTAGTTTGTCCCCTTGCCACTAGCCCTTGTAGATAAGTATACCCAGTGGCATAATTGAATCAGGGTTTCCAAAATGCAGTGTATAGAGTGAGGTTTTTTTTTAAGTTCACTTCTGTAAGATTAAAGAATAGAATAAAATTTTTGGTAAGTTATTAAAGCAATATTTTCCCTGCCCCATATAATCACCGCAGGCAGAAAAGAGGAATGAAAAAGAGCAGGACAGGGAGGAGGTTGAAAAATGAAGAACAAGAACAAGCAGGGAGAAGGGAAGGAAGAATGAAGGAAAGAATGTTCATATTAAATTCACTGAGGTGTAGTAGAATCACAGATGATTCTCCTCAATAATTCAAGTCAACCCAGAGGCAAGAAATCCACATATGCCAGTCCTCAACATTCATTAATTAGATGAAGTTATGCTCATTAATTCTGCTTCAGACATCGAGACCCTACTTAGGTCTGTTAGAAGCAGAAAACAAGGTAGAAATAGAGGACCTTGAGTCCTGAAAATTTTTGTATGAACCCAAGTTTTGTCTTGTATTATCTACGCAAACTAGGATATCTTATTTAACCTTTAAGCCTTAATTTTCTTGTCTATAAGAGTTATAATAGCACTCACCTTATGATATTACTTTAAATTAAAATATATTGATGTATGTGTGCTCATGCCTCATGCACCATAGAATTCAACATAGTCTCAATAACTTCTGATTCACTTCCATACAGAATTCCTGGTAGAATTAAGTGAAATAGCATGTTTGGAGGTGCCTGGAAAGCAGTAGATTAGCTTGACAAACTTACAAAGTAATAAAATGATGCTTTAAAAAATAGCTCTAACAATGTACATATTCTCATAATTCTTTTTAAGATGACATTGAAATGAACTTATTTTATTTTACCAAATAATACCTTATAGCCTTATTGAAGTTCTAAGTATTCTACATGCTAAAATAAAATTGTAGTACATTCCCTAGAGCATTTTCAATCACTATAAAACACTAACTGCAGTGCAAATTTTTTAGATGAGAACCATATTTGACTTTGAAACTATGCTGATTGAGAGAGAAAATGCAGTGTTGATTAGCTTTCTAAGCCCCACTAGATTTTCAAGATAATCATCTTTTCTACATTTTAGTTGCTTAAATGTGGCCTTAATCTATATTGATGTGACCTCTCAAATTTAGATTTTAAAGGTTCCAAACCCATAGATCTCTGACCCTTTGTGGTAGTCAGTTGTCAAGGTCTCTTCATGTTCATCTGCACACAGAATGTTAATTTCTCATTCACTAAATAATATGTCTCATGAATATTTGTGCCAATATTTTAAATATCACTTGCTCTTGGGAATTAATAAAATATAATATAATCTCAAAGCATTTGTATTAGAAAAGCCTCTTGCTTTTAAGTAGCGATAACACAATTTAAACTAAAAATGATGTTTATGGGCTCATATATCTGAAAAGAATATGAGTGAATCCAGCTGTGAATAGTTCTAGGGACCTAAACCATGAAAATGGTACTCTATCTCTTTAACTATATCAGCTTTATCTCCTGTCATTGACCTTTATTCTCATGCATACTTTACCATTGTGAAGGTGGTTGCCAATAGCTACCAGCTTGTATAGGCAAATCAAAACAGTCCAGGACAAAACAGAATGCCTCACTCTCAGCAGTCACAGTAAAGGGTCAAAGACCATCTCAAACTGGGTAGTCTATGCCCATCCTGGAAGTATTTCCTGTGGCAGGGGAAATGAGATGTTCTGATTGTCCAGGCCCGAGTTACTTGCCCACACCTAGAACCAAGAACAGAGTTAAAATCATCCAATATGAATGGATTGAAAGTAGAAAAGTAGGGGTGGTTCACCATAGGAAAATTGGAGTACTGGGACAGATGCTGACCGGTAAAATTAACAAATGGCCATTATAGCTTTACAAAATCCATAGTGGTCTTCTACAATAATGTATTTTCTCAACCTGTGTGGATCTTCCATCCACTGCGCTAGACTAGGAACCGCTTGTGTGGATCTTAAAATGCTTTGATGCTTAAAAATGGGACCCTTGCATTTGAAAAGCTTGAGAATCTCTAATCAACTCTTCTTTCTAGAGAAGTATATAAACGGATATGATATACCGTAGATCAAGTACATGGATAACAAAAGTCTGTCAATTCAGATGATTAGTGTGGTGAGTATGATGCCTTTGATGGCCGCTTTGGGACTTGTGCCTTTAAGTCAGTAGCTCAACTGAGTGAGTTCTGTTGGCCCATCAGTCAAGAAACTTCACAGAGCATTGCATTTTCTGGGGAGCAGGAAACACTATGAAGGAAAATTATATAAAGCCCATTTCCAGGAAGAATTACCTTTCAGTTGAGATGTTTACTCTTAAATCTTCTGAAGTATCCAGGTTAACTGCTTACAGAATGAGTTTATGAATTTTCCTAGTGCTAATTTGAAATTAGTTATGCATTCTATATATGAAGGCCATTAATCTTTTAGTACTTTTTCCTGTGAAATAGCTTAGCTCAAAGTAATTTATGATATTGATCATTATAATGCACTCTAAGTGAGCACAATCGTAATAATTATGTATTCGTAGGGCAAGTGCACCCTTTCCACTTGTGTGCCATTCTAGTTACCTGGATATTCATCCTTCCTTGGAAGGAGCATTTATAGTGTCATAACAGACTACTTCACAATTACTTTATACATAAGATTTTTATATTTTCTAATTTTTAAAAAGACTTTATTAATTTTAGGGAGAGAAGGGAGAGAGACAGAGAGGGACAGAAACATCAATGTGTGATTGCCTTTCACCTGCCTCCAGCTACAGACCTCGCTGGAGACCTGGCTTGCAACCTGGTTATGGGCCCTGGCTGGGGATCAAACCAGCGACCTTTGGGTTTGCAAGCCAGTGAGTTATATTGCCACTGTGCCACTAACCAGGGCTATGCATTAAGTTTTTTTAAAGTAATTTCTTGCATGATAAAGCCCATTTTAATCATATGTTCTTTCAGCAATGTGAAGCCTTGTGGTTTAAATCTCACATAATGCTACATAAATGACAAAAATCCAATCTATTTATAAAATCATTCTGTCCCAATTACACTGTAGTGCTCACACCCCCCACATTCTCTTTCCTAACAAGTTGCAATTAAATAGTTTTGTGTTGAAGATTCTGATACATTTTAAGTTTTAACAAGTTGATTGTTCAAAGCAATAATCTCTGTGACATTTGCATATAACCCAAATCCACTCTTTTTACTTCTTTTCTTTCTTGTGTTTCACCAATTACCTTTGAAATAATCTTTCTTTTTTCTTTTTTAAATTTTATTTTATAATTAACATTCTTTCTTGATGCTTATCTTTGTACATCATTATTCGTGTATACAAGGTCTGTCTGGGAAAAGTCCAGCCATTGTTAATATAATGAAAACAGCTTGTGCAACATTGGTATAACCTGACAGCCAAGGAGAGTGGACTGGAATGCGCATGTGTGAGCAATGACTACTTAACTGTACTAGTCAATGGGGGTGGTAAACCCTGTTGAATGAGCATGTGTACTGTGTGGTTGTAGCAAATAATTGAGCAAGTAGAGCAACAAATCTGCTTCCCATTTTGCAGTAAGCTTGAACATTCCTCCATGGAAACTATTTGAATGATTCAGAAGCCTGCAGCTATAGGCAACTGGTGATTGGCAGCTTAATTACAACAACATGCCCACTCTTGCATCACATCTCATGCAGAGTTTGTTAGAAATACATCAAATCACCCAGGTGACTCAGTCCTCCTACAGCCTACAGTGACTTTTGGCTTTTCCCAAAACTAAAGCGCCTTTGAAAAGGAAGAGATTTCAGACTGTGGATGAGAATCAGGAAAATACTATGGGGCAACTAATGGCAATTGGGAGAACTGTGTGAGGTCCCAAGGTGCCTACTATAAAAGGGACTGAGACATCACTGTCCTATGTACAATGCTTCTTGTATCTACTTCAATAAATGTCTATTTTTCATATTACATGGCTCTGGATACTTTCTGGGCAGACCTCATATATTTCCAAGATTTTATTTGAAAGTCCAAAGTTATGTATTCTGACTCCCAGTTAAAGTAACTCAAAAAACTTATTTTTCTCTTCTCCTCACAATATTTTTAAATGCATTAGTTCTAACATTGTCTGGACATATAACATTTATTTTGTCATCTATTATTCTAATCCCCATATGTGTTTTAGTCTTATCTCTGCAATTAAAATATGTTTGGTACTCACCCCTCATCCTTTCTTCAGTTATCTATTGGTTGGCTATAGTTTGTCCTCTCATAATTTTCTCAAGAAAAGTTCATGATAACAATACCCCCTTAGACTCTTGCATATTCATAATTATTTTCTGTTACCTTTATGCTTGCAGGACAGCTTGCCTAGTTATAAAAATCCTTGGCTCATTTGTTTGTTCCTCAAGTATTTTGTAGGGAGTTCAACTCTGTTTTTTAGCCTAGACTAATACTACAAAGAAATTTGAAGCCATGCAGAAAATGATTTGATCTTTTTGCTCGGTGTCCCAATGCATTCTTTTATATATATATAATTAGTGTATTGAAAGAGAATTTTCATAATGTACTTATGAATTTTCATTTTAAAAAGTATTTGGGGTACAGGTATGTGTATATTAGTAGAAGAATTCAAATTTCCTAATTTTAATCATGTGGGATGAGGGACATCCTCTATGGATAGTCATTATTTATCCCTTCTGGCATATTCTACTTTTACTTTTTCTTTCACTCTTATCTCCAGTCATCAGTCTACACAGACCACTTCTACATCTTCTTTTGCCAGGCCATTACAAGTGGGCTGGCTCTCTAGCAAATCGTCTTGGCCATAGTAGGTCCTGTGTGGTCAAACTTGAATGCTATAGAGGTGTCTCAAGTGCATCTGCCTCTATTCCATTAATAGGTAGATTATAAAAGTTTCCCCATCTTAGGCACACCTAAAAATTTGACCCATTGTCTAACTTCTTGCAACACTAACTCAAAGTATGTATAGAAATATACTAGATCCAAGGTAAACAAGGCTGCTGTGGAGGTTGCTATGTACTGAGCACTGTTGTATGGGCAAGCTATACATGGTTATTGAGGCTGTTCATCAGTTAATTGTGTAATCTATGATTGATGAGGTTCAGGAGCATTGGAGAATGGAATCCAGTCATGTATTCCTGAAGGTTTACAATACTATAAAAATATAAATGCTCATAAGACCCCAGAGCATCCTTGGTATGAGGTAGTTAGTCCATGTGTACTCAACCTTATCTCTTGTGACCTTGAAAGTCCCTGTAAAGACATTGGAATCCATGCCCGGGAGTTGTGCTGTCAATGTGTGTGTTGTTTTTCCTGTCCTGCATACTTTGGTAAAGCTATGTAAGTAAACTTGATGCTATACGAAGCTGATAGTACCTTTTGAATGTGACTGTCAATCTAAACCCAAACACCCTGTAATAGTTTTTGAGATTTCAAATCTCCCTCTCCCGCAGGGAGTTGTCCCAATTTCTGCAGGGCTGGGTAGAGCAAAGGGCCTGTTTTCAGGAACCACGGTGATGTTCAAGCTCCCTCCTGTTTTCAGAGCTTATCTTCTTTTTCATCAGTCTACAAATCTCTATCTAGGCTCAGGGATGAAAACTGATTATAACATCTTCCAAATATTTTGTCTTAGGCCATTATCTTTGGCTTTGTTTTTTAAAATAAAAAACCCAAGACTCTGGCTCTGTTGTCTGTGTGTCCTGGAATGTCAGTCCTTCTATGGGAAGTAAAGGTAAAATGCCTTAGCTATGTTTGTTCTGTCTCTAAGTATTATCCTGCTGTCAGATGATGCCAAGTGTTATATTGTGGGATGAAAATCAGCTTTGATACCAAACACACCTTGGTTCACATCTCAGCTTCAGCTCTTAGTAGCTCTATGATATGCAGCAAGTCGACTAACCTCTTCGAATCATTTAATAAAAGCTGACTTTTAAGTACCTTTTGGTTATGCCCATTCTTCTTTTAGATCCTCTTCATTCTTTTTCTCCAATGACACAAAGATTTTACTTTCCTTGCATTAGAATAAGATGCAATATTTAAGTAACCATCCTTTCCTTCACCAATTTTTAAACTGAAATATCATATTTGTACCTCATCTCTGTTTCCTAGCATGACAATTTTTAGGAAACTCAATGGCACAGGAGATGCAGGAAGGAAAAAAACACACCTGTATCACTGAAACAATTTTTATCTCATTTTCCTAAACCTCTCCACTGTCTAGCAATGCCAGATCACAGATCTTTTACCAGCCCACATTTTCTTTATTTTAATTATTTCTTCATCCTCTGTCAGATTCTGCTTATCAGAAAATCGGGCCTCTCTTTCCACCCCCTCTCTTTCTCTCATCTTGCTTGTATTTTCTTTATATTTACAATCATCACAACAGCCTTGAAAGAGGAAACCACAAATTTTCATAGAAGAGCTGATAATACCTGCCTCGCAGGTTTTAGAAAATACCAGGTGAACTCATTGATTGGAAATTTTTTTCTAAATTATAAAATGCTATACACATTTGTGTATTATTGTACAGGGAGTAGCCATGGCAGCCACAGTAGTGATATTCTTGGCACCAGATAAAACCAATCAGGGATACAAACCTGACTGGTCATGTCTGGCTAAGTGTTGGAACAGGTGGTCAAAAGATGATTTGCATAAGAGACTGAGTCACTCCTGGGAATTACCTCATTTTGAGGACAGAAAGAAGTGCAATGAATTTGACACAGTAACAAAGCTACTGAAGATGATTAATTAATGTTGCAGCAGCTGGAGACTGCAGAAACCTAATCTCAATCATAAAGATCTGAAACTGACACCAAAAGCTTTGGCCACTGATAGGCAGTAGTGATTCTGAGTACAGTGTGGTGGTAGCCATTTAAGCTTACCCCCTCACCTGAAGAATTCTTGGATCATAAGAAGGAAAAGTGACTGTAATGAAAATCTAAATGATTATTTTTAATCCTAGAAAACATTGGGCCACCTTCACTATGTTTGTTTGTTTGTTTGTTTTTTAAGACTTTATTCATTATTTTCAGAGAGAAGGACAGGGAGGGAGGAAGAAGGGGAGAGAAACATCCATGTGCAGTTGCCTTTCACCTGCCTCCAGCTACGGACCTGGCTGGAGACCTGGCTTGCAACCTGCTTATGTGCCCTGGCTGGGAATTGAACCAGTGACCTTTGGGTTTGCAGGCCAGCCACGAAGCCACTGAGCCACACCATCAAGGGCCTACACTGTTTTTTGTATCCTCCAATGGAACGCAAAATACACAATGGAAAATTTAAAATGCCAAGAAGTACTGGTAAATTAACAGGTATATTCTTTAGCTTGGGAAGTAGCATTAACCTTGAAGAACCATTGAGAAAAAAATAAACACAAACCAATTAAGGCAAACTTACACCAAGTGCCTGAACTAGTTATAACTGTTTTGGACTAAAAATAATTTGCATACCAGAAGAGGCTTGTAGGTCACAATTTGAGCAGCTATGAATTTGAGAATAAGTAATTCCTGTTCACACATACACCCCACACACACAAACACACATGGGTGCATATGCTCCTGTCCTATGAACAGCTCTGTATTACTGCACTGAAGTTTCTAGATATTTATATCTAAAATACCTTCCATCCTTAGTGAGAAAACATAGGCAGCAAAATCTCGAACATTTGCTCATAGTACTATTTTTTTATATATATCTTCTCAGGCAAGGGAAACAAAAGAAAAATAAATGGGACTACATCAAACTAAAAAGTTTGTGCACAGCAAAGGAAACCATCAACAAAATAAAAAGACAACCCACTGAATGGGAGAACAAATTCACCAATACATCTAACAAGAGGTTAACATCCAAAATTTATAAAGAATTACAAAATTCAACACCAAAAAAAACCCCAAATAATCCAATTATAAAATGGGCAAAGGACCTGAATAAACACTTCTCCAAAGAGGACATACAGAGGGTCCATAGACATATGAAAAGATGTTCAACATCACTAATCATTAGAGAGTTGCAGATTAACACCTCTGTGAGATACCACCTTACACTTGTCAGAATAGCTATCACCAATAAATCAACAAACAATAAGTGCTGGCGAGGATGTAGAGAAAGGGGGACCCTTTTGCACTGTTGCTGGGAATGCAGATTTGTGCAGCTGCTGTGGAAAGTAGTATGGAATTACCTTTAAAAATTTTAAATGGCCTGCGAATGCAAAGGTCACTGGTTCGATTCCCCAGCCAGGGCACATAACAAGTTTGCAAACCAGGTCACCAGTCAGGTCCGTGGCTGGAGGCAGGTGAAAGGCAACCATACATTGATGTCTCTCTCCCTCTCTGCCTCTCCCTTCCTCTCTCTCTGAAAATAATAAATAAAATCTTTTAAAAAATAAATTTAATAAATAAAAATGGAACTGCCTTATGACCCAGCAATTCCATGTCTGTGTATATATCCAAAGAAGCCTAAAACACTAATTTGAAACAATATTAATCACCAATATGTTCATTGCAGTGTTATTTATAATAGCCAAGATTTAGAAGCAGCCCAAGTGTCAATCAGTAGATGAGTGGATAAAAAAGCAATGGTACATTTATATAATGGAATACTATGCAGCAATAAAAAGTAAGAAAATTTTACTTCTTAATCCCTGCGCCTTTCCCCCCTTCTCCCTCTTCCTCCTCCCAGCTGGTAACCCTCCAAATGATCCCCATACCTATGATTCTGATCTTAGTCTGGTTGTTTGCTTAGTTTGTTTTTGTTTTCATTGTTTTAGATTCTGTTGTTGATAGTTGTGAGTTTGTTGTCATTTTAATGTTCATAGTTTTTATCTTCTTTTTCTTAAGTCATTTTAACATTTCGTGTAATAATGGCTTGGTGATGAACTCCTTTAGCTTTACCTTCTCTGGGAAGCACTTTATTTGCCCTTATATTCTGAATGATAGCTTTGCTGGATAGAGCAGAATAGACAGAGAAATGTTAAGAATAGTACAGGAAAATGTAAAGCCAGAGAACTTACATGCATGACCCACGGACATGAACTAAGGGGGGTGGGACTGCTGGAGGGAGGGGAGAGTGGGCAGAGGAGAGCAAAGGGAAAAGAATCGGGACAACTGTAACAGCATACTCAATAAAATAAATAAACTTTTTAAAAAGAAGAAGAAAAAAAAGTAAGAAATTTTTCCCCTTTGTGACAACATGGATGGACCTGGCGAACATTATGCTAAGTGAAATAAGCCATTCAGAGAAAGACAAATACCATATGAATGATTTCACTTGTATGTGGAATCTAATGAACAGACTGAACTAACAAGCAAAATAGAGACATGTAGAGGGGGCTGGGGGTAGAGGCATTAAGCAAAAAAAGAAAAAGGACTCATAGACATAGAGAACAGTGTGGTGATTGTGGGGGGTGGGGGTGGGGGGAGGTGGAAAAGGGTATATGGGAGATAAATGATAATGGAAAAATACAATAAAAATAAAATATTAAAAAAGAAAAAAGAAAGAAAATGTTATGTTGCCTATGCTGTGTCACCAGACAATAACCCCTTCATTTTTTATAACTGGCATATTCTTCTTCACTCCACAAGATAGAATAAAAATTAAGTTTTAGCCCTGGCTGGTGACTCAGTGGATAAGGAGCTGGCCTGCAAACCCAAAGGTTGCTGGTTTGATTCCCAGCCAGGACACATAACCAGGTTGCAAGCCAGGTCTCCAGCTAGCTCTGTAGCTGGAGGCAGGTGAAAGGCAACCATACAGTGATGTCTCTCTCCCTCTCTGCCTCTCTCCCTTCCCCTCTCTCTAAAAATAATAAATAATTTTTTTAAATACCATAGACTGGGTAGATTAAACAACAAACATTGATTTATGACCAATTTGGAGACTGGGAATTCCAAGATCCAGGCTCCAGCAGATCTAGTGACTGATAAGAGCCCACTTCCTAATATGTAGACGTTTATTTTCTTGCTGTGTCCACACATGACAGAAGAGATGACAGAGCTCTCTGGTGTTTATAAAGGCACCAATCTGATTCATGAAGGCTCCACTCTCATGACCTAATCACCTCCCAGAGTCCCACTTCCTGACACCATCACCTTGGAGGTTAAGATTTCTCATTATCAATATCATAGATTTTAATATGCATGACTGTATAGTGGCTTAGCATTCAACATCCATTTCATCCACTTCCTGTTCTACAGCAGCCAGAAAGCGAAACCTAGGCTTCCTTGTGATTAGAATTCTGGGTGTGATTTAAAATCAGGCCAACGGATGTGTCCATGCAAAATTTAGAAAGTGGAAGTAAGACAGAAGCTGAGCTTCTGCTGCTTATACCATTTTGGGTAGCAAACATGGTTTTGTAGGCATTTGGTTTCCTATGGCAGCATTAACAGAGGTTTCGGGATTCAGTCAGTGTTGAAACGTCAGGATGAACCGCATTTGTTTTGCACGCATCATGGCAGGAATGATGAGGCTCTGGAGTTCACAACAGGAGTTTCCTATTCATGGCTGTGAATATAACAGCAAATTCTGGAGCCAGGACTCTCCTGGCCATGTAATAGGCAGCAGCTGTCTTGATGGCCATGTTGGGTGGTGAGTCTGTACAAGTTGTTCCTGAAAGCTCAAAGTAAGGTCTTTTTCTTCAGCCACTGACCTAAACAATACACTGAAAGGCATTTAAAAAATTTTTAAATCTTTTTCTCTTTCAAAAATATCACCCCAGCCAGGGCACATAACCAGGTTGCAGACCAGGTCTCCAGTCAGGTCTGTGGCTGGAGGCAGGTGAAGGGCAACCATACACTGATGTCTCTCTCCCTCTCTGCCTCTCTCCCTTCCCCTCCTTCTAAAAATAATGAAATAAAATATTAAAAAATATATATATATCAATGTGCTCTTCTGTTTTGGTTTGGTTTGGTTTTGTCTTTATATTATGTGATTTTTGCTCTAGTTTGCCTGATGACAAAACCAACTGAAAATTTTTCTCAACTCAAAATTCTATTTTAGGAGCCAAAGCTTGAAGATTATTTTTTATTTTTAATCTCTGCATTCTTGCTGTAACAAGCTTACCTCCTTATCCTTAGCACTACACATGTAGATGCATCAGGCCAACTAAAAATGTCATATGCACATAAACAAAAAAGTAAAACCACATTGATATATTTTTAAAGTACCCTCTGTTATATACACTTTATATTTTTTATTCTGTTAAACTTTTTACTGTTGTTCAATTACAGTTGTCACAATTTTCCCCCCATTACTTTCCCCTGCCCCCACACTTTAAAACTATTTCTTTAGGATGCATTCCCAGATATGAAATTGCAACATGGACATTTTTTTCACTCTGAATACTTATTTTGTGTCTTCCTAAAGTTCTGCACCAATGTATTTCCTTTTCACCATGTAAGATTCCTTTTAAGCATTCATCCATTGCGCATGTCCCCCAAGTAGGAATCCTAACAAAGGTTTGGGTTGGTTTTCGTTTTTAGATTTTATTTATTTATTTATTTTTAGGGGGGGGGGGTGGAAGGGAGGGAGAAAGAGAAAGAAACACCAATGTGAGAAAGCAACATCCATCAGCTGCCTCTCCTATGCGCCCTGACTGGGGACTCAACCTGAAACCCAGGCATGTGCCTGACCAGGAATAAAACCTACGACCTTTTGCTTTGTGGGATGACACCCAACCAAGTGAGTTACACCAATCAGGGCAGGTTTGGGATATTTTTTCTAAATTAATTAAAATGATGATCTCTTGTTGCATTTATTTCTGATGAGCTTTTGATGATCAATTAGCATTTTTGGTTACTGGGATATTTGAACTTTTGCAATATTTATTTGACTAAATAGATTTCTATTTCTTAATGAAGTCTTTAATGCCTGAGACACTTTTGTGTGTAGAGGAAAAAAAATCACCACCACCTGGACTTCACTTCAATGTTCAATTTATCAAGTGTTTATTCATTATGAGCAAAACTGAGAAAGTCACTTTTTGTTAAAAACATAGAGATTAACTGCTGTCTTAATTAAATTTCCTTAAATAATTTAAGCTTCAATAACAAATTCAGTGTAACTAATGCTTTTGAACACTTCAGACACTTTATCAGCAGTTTGAACATTTCAAACACTCTCAACAGCAGAGAGAAGATGAATAAATACCATGACCATAAAACTTATTCCTACAAAATAACTCTAAGTTTCAGTTTCAGTGTCAACCAAGTTGCTGAACTAGGACAACTAGCTCTCTCAGCTCAGATCGATCTGTGAGAGATAATATTACGGTATGGAGAAAATTGTGAGAAACCCTTCAGAGGTTCAGCCCATGGTATGGATCTTTTCAGAAGTGAAATCAGAGCAGTGCATAAACAGTGCTGAGGATCTGAGGAAAATGGGTGCAGATTGACTGATCTCCAGCACTCACTTCTCCACTCCACCCCCAACCTCTAGGGCTGGTATCTTCTCTAAATGTTCTGCAGTTGGGGGAGGAAGCTGTTAAGGTGAAAGCCTTGACATGAAGAAATCTTGGTGGATTAAGGAGTGATTAAACATGGGCTCCCCACTCTGGGAGGCTTATATCTTCCATATAACTCCTAGTTGCTGACCCTTTCCCCAGAGCCATTGCTGGGAAGTGGTCTGTACTACAAGAAATATGGATCTACAGGCTAACCACAAGATATCTGAAGGTACAGCACAGACAATGTTCAGGGCAGTAAAACTATTATGTATGATACTGTAAGGATGTCATTAGATTTTAGTCAAAACCCATAGGATGTACAACACCCGAGTGAATCCTAAGGTATACTATGGACTTAGGGTGATTATGATGTGTCAGTGCAGGTTCATAGGTTATAGCAAAAGTACCACCCAGGTGTTGGATATTGATAGCGGGGGAAGTTGTGTGTGTATGGGACAAAGTGATGTATGGGAGCTCTCTTTTCTGCTCAATTTATTTATTTGTTTTTAGAAAGAGGAGAAGGGAGGAAGAAAGAGAGAAAGTGAAACTGATTGCTTGCTTCTTGCACATAACCCCAACCAGGGACCAGGCCTGCAACCCAGACATGTGCCCTGACCAAGAATCGAACCAGCAACCCTTCACTTTTTTGGGACAATGCTCAGCCAATTCAGCCACACCAGTTAGTGTCCAAAGTTTATTTTAAAAAGAAAAAAAAAAATGGGTTAAAGGCATATGCAAGCATTTTACAGAAGATGAAACACCTATAATCATTGAACATATGTAGACGTTTTCAACTTCATTAGTGGTCTACAAAATATAAATCAAGTCCCAAAGGTAATACCATTTTTAATATACTCCACTGGCAAAAATGTTAATGTTTGACAATGTCAAGATTTGGCAGGATGTGTATTGACAAGCTGTCTTATATTCTGCTGATGAGAATGGATTTAACTCCTTAATTTGAAAATTCATATAGCCTATAACCTAGCAATTCAATTCCAGGGTATGTACCCAAGAAAAGCTCACTTATACACACATGGTGCTACCAGACTGACACAGATACACATATAGTGCCATCAGGATGACAGTGAACTCAGTGGGAAACCTAGAAAATTATCAATGATATGCATATGATATATAACACATATGGGAAAAAAGATGCTGAGAAATTTTCAGAGAGAAGTCTTAACATTCTTGCTACACAGCTTTGTCGTTTGTTGACTACAATGAATGAATTACCTTTTATTTATTTTATTGTATGGTAATGCATTTTATTTTGTCCTAAACCTTTTGTATATAAAAAGGAAAAATATTAAGTGTAATTAAGAACTGAATTCTCATTTCTCAAGAAAAATGGTGAATGTGTAACTTTAGAAAAAAATATTTGTCAGCATTTGTCATCAGCCACAGTGATCACAATATTACCAACTACATGAAAACACAAATCTGCTGGAAAAGCACTGACATCTACAATAAAATGTTATAGTTATTTTAAACTGTACCTGAGGAAAATTAAAGGTATGTGATACTTTACTTTTCATTGTGATCAAATACCCATTCTAAATTAATTTTAGTTCCACCTTCCTTGTGCATGTATAAAAAAAAGATAGCATAATCATTATAAATATGCCTGTGCCATGAACAAAAGAGGAATTTCTTGGGAAATTAAATGACCCTAGATGCTTCAAATAGAAAATCAGTTAATTCCAATAATGGTTCATTTTTTCCATTCAATTTATGTAATTAAAATAAAGCGTTCAGTGCTCATTCTGTTAAAGATAAAACATCTGACATTAATATCAGTGCTATTAGAAATTTAATTAAAAAGTTAAACTGTTTTTTGCTTGATTGCCAGCAACTTTATAGGATTATGGGTTTAATTGAATGCCTGTGTTTTACTAGATGTAAGTGAAATTTATGGCTGCACAGTTCGTGGTACCAAGGTTTACCTCAGTCATTGCTTTCCAGCTTAGAGGGTGAGATTTGCCAGCCAATCCGAGGGAGCATTGGGGGCTGCCTGCAGACTGGGTCGCAGGGAGAGCAGACAGACAGACTGGAAAAGAAGCCAGCAGCTCAAGATGCACTCAAGACACCCCTAGCTCTCTGGCCTCATCTAATGCTAAAAGTATTGGTGATGAACTGGCACAGGTATTAGAACAGTGGACTCAGACCAGACCTCAATTCAGCAGCCTCAGTACTTGAGTTCTGGCAAGGAAAGAATTCAGAGCTAAAACTTAAACAATAAGACAAAGTTTATTGAGAATGTCACAGAGGAAGAAGCGAGCCCTGGAAGAAATGGGCGTAGGAAACAAGTTATGGAGGCAAAACAAAGGCCGTTGAAGCTTAGTAAAGAGAGACAGAGGCAAGGAAAACCCGCCTAGGGGAAGGGGAGAGCCGCCAAAAATTAAATTTTGAAGACAAAGTTTTTATTTTCAAAAGGATACGATAATTACTAATTTTGGTAGGGCACCACATCATGGTGAAAGCAATGTTCTTACCAAATTAAGAAACTTATAAAGCACCCTGGCTGGTAGCACAGTGGACTAGGCACCGGCCTGCAAACCCAAAGGTCACCAGTTCGATTCCCCTGCCAGGGCACGTAACAAGGTTGCAAACCAGGTCTCCAGTCAGGTCTGTGGCTGGAGGCAGGTGAAAAGCAACCATACATTGATGTCTCTCTCCCTCTCGGCCTCTCTCCCTTCCCCTCTTTCTGAAAACAATGAAATAAAATCTTTTAAAAAAAATCTTTGTTGAAAGAAAAAGAAAGAAACTTATAAAGCAAAAAGATATTCAGAAAAAGTCATAGTGTACACAAAATTCATAACTGTATCCAAACAAGGAGTAACAGTCTTCCAAAGGAAATAAAAGCTGTATTTTAAATGTAGGGTCACAAATTGATGTTCCAGGAAGGAAATGTGTCCCTGAGAATGACAAAAGCTTTCTATTTGGAACCTTCTCAGACCTTGCCTGTGTTCTCTCCTTGGACTGGTTTTAATTTCTACCTTTTGCAATAATAAAACTGTATGTAATAATCATAAATATTATTATTATTTGAGTAAGTGAACTCTAAAATGTTTTACAAAGATGATATTGAAAACTAAAACCTCCGCAAGGAAGGTAGCCCTGCCAACACCTTGATGGTAGCCCCCTGAAAATGATTTTGGACTTCTGACCACCATAACTATAAAATAATGTTGTTTTAAGCCATTAACTTTGTACTAACTTGTTATAATAGCAATAGCAAACTAATATACTGACCAATCATGCATTCATTCAGCTCCAGTTATAATCATCTACCTGTCACACCAAACCCTCTCATGCTTCTGCCTCAAACATCTCTCCTACCCATTTGCCTATATCCAATCTTGTCCTTCAAGAGTAATTAGACCCATCACTTCTCCTTGGCATCTTTGCTCTGCCACTGGGCTCTGCCACTGTCCAGTACCTCCTAACATGTCTCCTTTTCAGCACTGACCACACTTGTGTTGCCATCATTGATCATTGTATTCCTGTTTGTACCACTTTGCCAAGTTCTTGCTTAGTAAGTGGCTTTGGTACTTGTTCCCTAGTTATTTCCTAGGTCTCACCAACAACATAGTAAGCTTGCAAAGAACAGAACCCTCTCCTCTGCGTGTGTATGCGCATACAGGTGTGTCTTCCGTACATATGTTTAATGTGCAGTGTTCCAATACCCCCCCAAAAAAAACGTAGCATCAAATAAATGCTCATTGAAAAAAATGAGTCTATAAGCATACCTCATTTTATTGCATTTTGCTTTATTATGCTTTGTAGATGTTGCATTTTTTTCACAAATTGAAGGCAAGGCTCTCCACCAGCAAAAACATTATGACTCAGTTTATTGTGATACTCACTTTATTGTGGTAGTCTGGGACTAAACCTGCAATATCTCTGAGGTATGTCTATACTAACTTACTATAAGAAATTAAGCTCATTTTTTCAGTCAATTTTCTCCTAGAGGAGGAACTCTGGATAGCACTTTTTTATAGTCATCATTACCTGGTTTTCATATTATGGTCTTGCACTTCGACCACCAGATGCAGTACCCAACACAACTGAAACTTACTTATCCATTTGACATGTATTGATGGGGTGCCTACTATGTGCAAGTGCTGTTTGGGACATGTCAAAATAAACAAATAAAGATTTCTGTTATGGAGAGGGTAAGATATGCAAATAAATATCATCAACCCAAACACTATAAAGAAAAAAAATGAAATAACATAATGGTAAAAAGATGTAGTTCTTTTCCCGAGGAGTAAAAAGCACAAGGAATGCAGTCTTTAATGATACACAGTGGTTAACACAAAATTAGGTGGTAGTACTTAAGAATCAGGATATTCAAATCCAGTTCTACCAGTTCCACCACCCAATGTGTGTCTTTGCACAAATTACTTAACTTCCCTGAGCCTAGCTGATTCCTCCAATTAAAAAAAAAAAAAAAAAAAAGGCACTCTCTCATAAGGTTATTTTGAGAATTATATAAGATAATCCATACAAAATGCTAAACATGGTGCCAGACACATAGCAAGTATTAAAACACAGCAACTATTATTATGATATATTTTAAATAATGAATAACATTGCTGAATAATTATTTAATCAGGTTTCCTTATATAATATTATATATTGTAAAAAAATCATTCATTCTATCAATAAAAAATGCTGAGACATGTAGGGGATACTATTTGGCACCATAGATCCCTCCTTCTGGATGACACAGGCTCACGCGTGATTTCCACTGTGGGAATTTTGCCCTCAACTGAACTGCCTCAGTGAAAGTTGTGCCTCCTTCCTGTAGAGCTAGAGAACCAAAGCCAATCCTCCAATTTTCATTCGGATCTATTTTGAAGTACCACCCCAACTCCAGAGCTCTCTGAAGTCAAAAGCTCTTCTGCTTTCCTCACTCCATCACAGAGGTTATTCCCAACGCTCCCCAATAAACTTTCTCAGAAAGAGTCAGTGTCCCCAGAAAAGCTGAATTAAGTAAAGCAACCATTATGTAAGGCACCGCTGTGAAGCAACTTTGGCAAATTTCTTCTCTAAAAGGGCAGGTAGTGTCTTAGGTTTTGGTGGGTCATCTGTTCTGTGAAGTTTATTCAACTCTGCCATTCTACTATGAAATGCATAAATGAATGGGTGTGGCTGTATTCTAATACAGCCTTATTTTAAGGATGCTGAATTTGAATATCATAATTTTCCCATGTCACACAATTATCTTGTTTTGATTGGTTTTTCCATTTTTAAATGGTTTTTAAGTTCTTAGCTCATCAACATTCAAAAGGGATGTAACTGGATTCACTGTGATGATCATTTTGTAATATCCAGTTATATAAATAGCAAATCATGTTGTACACCTGAAACGAATATAATGTTATATGTCAATTCTATCTCCAAAAAACAGGTGGCAGGCATGATTTGATCAATAGCCATGGTTTGCCAATCCCTGAGCTAGAGGAAGGGGGTAGAGTAGTGTAGCCCTCATAAAACTACCATTTTGGTGCAGGAATTTACAGAATTTGGCATCACAGGACCCTAGGCCTTGTAATCTTGTTTTCAGGATACAGAAGACCCCTTCCTGGCTCAAAAAGGGTCAAGAGAGCATGAGAAAAGGAAGAGAAAAATATGGGAAAAAAAGAAGATTCACAATTTTGTATCAAGAAAACCATACATATAAACATCAAAATAGTTTAATATTCACTGTGGACTTTTCCACTTAGAAAACTTCATCACCACTAGGAAACAGAATTAGGAGAGTTGAGTGGCTGTTTTGTGGCTGTAACTATAACTAAGTAATCATTCAAAAATAAAAACACAGTTGCAATTTGCTACTGTTCATGTTTATTTTAAGTGCTCTAATGATATAGAATTTTAAAAAGAGATAAATGTATTTTGAAACTTTTTGAACCTGTCCCTATCCAAATATACCAGCCTTCTACAGTTCATTTCCCTCATGAAAAACCTTGGAGGAATTTATTTGAGTAATAATCATATCCTTAACTCTTTGCCCTGAAACCTTAGGCTTTTTACTTTTGTTATGATGTGTGTTCTTCGGCTTGTCTTCTTTTTCAAATTCTATACTCCTTAGAATGAATCCTACTATTGCTTCTTTTTCTAATCATTGTTATTTTTTGTTTTGTTGCTATACAACCTTTCCTTTGAAATCATTCTTTATAGCACCTCTTCCCACATTCTCTCATCATATGTAATATTTTATTTTCCCTTAATTCACACCTGACCTCCAGCCAACATTTACTTCTCTAGCTCTTGACTCCTTCCCAAACCCCTCCTCCACATTCTCAGAATCAATGAATAAAGTGTTGTTTTCACTGTGAGTAGTTAAGAAAGAGGAATGGAAGCATCCTCTCTATGGATTCACATTGCTATATTGTGAAATATGAAGACTAGGAGTGCTGATTTCAGTGGATGCCAACTGTAATAGACGATTAACGACTATATCCTTAGCTTTTGAGGTCTCCACGTTCTTCTCTCTAGACACTTGGAGACTAATTTGGTCCACACTTGTCATGATGAGTTCAGATGCCAGAATCTGGGTAGGGGAATTGTCATGAAACACAGCATCCATAATGTACTGCTTATATAACTCCACCACCTTCTGTTCCAGGTACTCATTCAGCACAGCATTGGAAATAGGCTTCTGTATTTGCAGGCTGCTCTTCTCCTTTATGCTGGTTATTCGCCAATAGGATGAATACCGCTGAATAGGTTTCTGGGGAAAGTCACTGGGCTGAGTAGAAATGGAATCCTCCATTGGCAAGGGAATCTCAGATGATTTCAGCAAAGGGCCATGCTCGAAACTGCTCTCGGAGGGAAAATCTGTTGTCACTGAATTAATAGCCATCACCTGGCCCCCTGCAATATGTAAGTCATTGTAATCCTTGCAAATGCTTTTGCAGGAAGAGGGAACCAAGTAGGTCTCTCTGCTGGGCTCTCTACATATTTCAACTGCAGCCAAATTTGGGCTTTCAAACACAGGATTATGGTTTGCCTGTAGCACTGTCATTCTCTGATTTCTGCTGTGTTGACTTTCTCTCGAATGCACTGAGGAAATGAACTTGTCAGAGGATTTGCAGCTCAGATAGAGACTTCCAACCTGTGTTTCATCCACAGAGGCATAGGAAAGAGTAGCAGTTTTCATCTCCTCTTCCTCTTCCTCAGCCACCCTCTCATTATAAGATCCATAGCTCCAGGAGATGTCATCCCGGTAGGCAAGTCTACTGAGGTACCCTTCTGACAGCATTCTGGAAAGAGAGTTGGTGGGTAACAATGGGGAAAATGAAGGCTGGGATTTTTTTATTTGGCAGTTGATGTATCAAAAAAGCAAAGGAAATAAATGAAGTCATTTCATTCATTTAGCAAGCCATTACTAATTCTATGCCTGCTGTGTACCAGGACTATTGCATGTGCTGGAGATATAAAGATGCATAGGACACACCCCTGGCTGGTGTGGCACAGCTGGCTGGAGCGTTGTCCCATACATTGAAAGGTTTCATGTCCAATTCCCGGTCAGAGCACATACCTAAGTTGCAGGTGTGATCCCCAGTTGGGGTGTGTATGGGAGGCAACCAATCAATGTTTCTGTCTCACATCAACGTTTCTTTCTCTCCCGTCCTCTTTTTCTAAAAAACAAATAAACAAATAAACTAATTAATTAAATATCCTCAGAAATTGATTTTTAAATAAATAAATACATACATGCATACTATGTTTCCTTTTTAAAAAGATGCCTAGGACATAGCTCCATCCTTTAAGAAACTTCCACTATGGGAGAAAATAAACTAGATACAAACAATTCCAATATTATATCACTGAGGGTTCAAACAGTGATATTCACAAAGGAAGTACAGAGGAGGAACCCCTAACAGCACCTGGGGTTAATGGGGAGGAGTTGTGGGATGTGTCATAGAGAAGATAACACTTCAGCTAAATTATGAAGACTAAGTAAGAGTTTCAGCCATAGGCAGAGTTATAAGAAAATATGATGGTATGGTCTATTCACCATCTACCAAGATGCTAAGCATACACAGAAGGGGCAGGGAAAACAGGCTGGAATTGGGTCGTGAACTGTGTTAGGAGTGAAGCAAAGGCATTTGCATCCTGCCCAGAGGAAATGGAGATTGAGAAGCTGCCAATTGGGGAAGCAACACAGCTAGTGAGTTATGAGAAAAACGAGGCAAATTCTCCTGAAAATAGAGCAGTAATTTACCCATCTTTGTATTCTAGCACAGTTGTTTGCATTTAGGAGGGACTAGAAGGATATTTGCTCATTTGACTTAACTGAAACAATGGCATGGCATGAAATTAATCCATATCAACCCATTATGAGGGACCACAAAGCCACACCTCCCTTCGTAGCCCAGGATAAATTTCTTGCTCTATCCTGCATACTTCTCACAATAAGTCCTGGAAATGTCTCTGTACCCAACTGATGTGTTTACCTCTATACCAGTTACCAAAGAGCTCTCCTGACCATGAGCTTTTCCTACACCTGCCTCCCCTCTCCACCCTCAGCAGTTGTCACCTGAGTCTGGAGTGACTAGAATAGGCTAGAAACCAGCAGCTGTGTTTTCTAAAAAAGGAACACACAGACATTCTTGGCGCTGCGCAATAGACAACAAGGGAACTAGTCCCTTTGTCCTTCAAAGCTGGATTTCTAAAAGAGACCTGTGGACATGAACCTGAACTGAAAAGTCAAATTAAAAAGGGATCATTTTAACCATATATAAGAATACTTTTAAAATCTTAGCATCTTTTTTATATTCATGCAGTTACTTCCCAAGTAAATTTGTTCATTGTATAAGGTAGATTTTATAACTATAATTAATATAAGTATTTTAGTTGTATGAGTAATATTTTAAATGTTAGTTTTCTCTTTTTAGAACTTTTTAAAGAGATATTCAGAAAATCTATCAATTCTAGCCACAGTTATATACAAAATTAAAGATCTTCAACAAGTCATGAAGTAATTGTTGTATGCTGCACACCCTTATAAGGATGAAGAAAATATTTTTTTCTTTCCTTTTTTTAAGTGTGGTTCTGCCCTCAATAATCTAAACACCCAGGTGAAAAGGCAAATCTTTATATACCTGGGAAGGTAATTAACAGAGCAACAAAGTTTACCATAAAGGCTTCATAGGGAGGCCATGCTGTTGCATCCCTACCACCCTACCCCTCCAAGGCTGCAACTAGGGTCTTCCTGCTTCAAGTGCTAAGAACATCATTGTAGAAAATGAGAACAGAAGTGCAACTGTCTGCTTTTGGGTTACTAAACTGGCTTCAGAAGCCCTCAGCCGAAACCAGCGTTTTAGAGAAATGGCTTCTGAGGTACTATTATAACCTGAACTTTAAAGCTTCAGAATCCAGAGACCTACAAAAATTAGGGCCTCTTATTTATGTTTGCATCAACAATACACTCAGTGAATAGAATCTCTCATGGAGTGAAACAGTATGGCTCCAGATAGGTTTGGGAGTCAAGAATAGAAGAGGTCTATGCCCTACGTCCCAGGTGGACTATGCGGAAGCAGGAAGTGTCACAAGATTCTCTCCTGCTCGGCATGGTGCCGGAGCAGGAAGAGAGCCAGCCACATGGATTCCTGGGAGCACAGATCAGAGGCTGGGTCATCAAGTCTGCTCAACACTAGCATGCTGCCCAGAGCCTGCAAACCTGGAGAAGACCTAGATTTGAAGATGGAAAATATGATCTCTCCGGACTCTTAACCAGGGGCCAGGTGAAAGATAAGAAGTTACCACTGATGCCAGTGTGAGCACATGATGACCACCAAAGATGCCTCCACCCACACACCCTCAACTGACCCTATGGTTCTATGTAAGCAAGCTGGAACTTAGTAAACCCAAGGAGGACGGAGCCCTGAAGTAATTGAGGAAATCTTGACTGACAGTGATTACTCAGGAGAGTATGTGCTGAGCTCAAAAACGAGATCAAATTGAGATAAAGAAAAGCAAAGATGTCCAGAAAAAAAAAAGTGGTCTGGCATATGCATATATTTCCTACTCCCTAAACGTCATTAAAATAACATTAGGGATTTTTAAAGATATAATCCACAGGTGCCGGGGGGGGGGGGGGAGAACAGAAAAAGAGACAAAAGCAAACTTTTTAGAAGCTGAAAAGTAGAAGTCCAAGGTTAATGATTTAGGAGACTTGACAAGGAGGAATCTTACAAGACCCATGGTCTATGAGATACCAGTTGAGAGTAGAATTACTAAACCAATAATAGATAAATTAAATAAACATGCATTTAGATCCTCCTATTTTGAAGTAGAATAAAAATAGAAGATGGAAACTAGTAAAGAAAAGATAAAATTAGAAAACCAGTCCAGGAGATCCATTATCTGAATACTGGAAGGTTCAGAAAGAGGGCCAAGTAAACAGAGGGGAAATTCAAAGAATTCAACAATATTTCCTAGAACTAAAGGACAAAACTCCCTAAAATACTGGGTAAAACTAGATTATACTTTGTCTCATTATTGTGAAATGGTAGAACACGCAGGACAAAAACACTGGAATTTTCCAGAGAGGAAAAAGACAGGATAAAAGTCCAAGAACCAGAATCTTCAGATTTATCAACAACAACATGATAAGCAAGATGGTCATGCAACAATGTCTAAAAAATCCTTTTTAAAAAATAATTTAGGGGGAGTGGGTGGGTAGGGAGGGGGACAGAGAGTAAAAAGGGGATGGATGTAATACAATAATAAAATTAAATTAAAAAAAAATTATTTATGCCCTGGCTGATGTGGCTCAGTGAATTGAGCCTGCAAACCAAAAGGTCAGCAGTTCTATTCCCAGTCAAGACACATGCCTGGGTTGAGGGCCAGGTCCCCAGCTGGGGACATGCAAGAGGCAACCAATCTATGTTTCTCTTCCTCCCTCCCTTTCGTTGGGGCTATGGACTAAAATTGGATATGTGAGCTGAATGTGAAGAATAGCCAGGACTAGGAAGAGAAGATGGAAGGGCTGCAGACTGAGGCTCCCCATTTTCTGTCCTAGGCCCAGAAAGTGTCAGAGAGTCCTATCCATAATGAAAATAAAAGAACACTCCAGGATGAAAGATGTGTAACAGGCTCAAAACACAGCCTGACTGGTTGTTAGAGATCAGAAGCCTTCTGAAGGTAAAGATGAAATGGAAGGCAACTTAGTCTTCCCATCATGAAGTAAGATTAATACAGTTGCCTAGACTTTAGTGGTGAATTAGGAAAAGGTAAGCAAATGAAAAATCTAAACCAGCACTGTCCAATAGAACTTTCTGGAATGATGGAATGATCTATATCTGTGCTGTCCCAAATGTTAACCAATAATCACATATGGCTACTGAACACTTGAAATGTGGCTAATAAAACTAAGTTTTAATTAAATTAATTTTTTTTATTCCACATAGCACTATACTGAACAGCACAGACTTAGAAGATAGTAAAGGTGATAACATAAAGGATTGTAAAGTACTGAAGACAGATCATTATAATTGCAGTTTAAAGTTCCCTGTCATAGCAATAACTCTGGAGTGACATCAGATTAATTCATTCATTTCTGTACTCCTTTCAAAGGGTATCAAAAGATGGTGAACCATGAGCATAAACTTTTAGATGTGTGGTAAGGAAATGAGACTCTTACCTGAAACATTTTGTTTTACTATTTTGAAACAGTCTTTATAGAACTTCCTTTCAATTTAGTTTATTGTTGTTGCTTTTATTGGAAGAAGTCTAGAATGAATGTGTGAATGGTTCAAAAAAGTTTGTTTGTTTTAATCATGTGTTTTTTTTTTTAATTTTATTGTTGTTGTATTACATCCATCCCCATTTTAATCATGTGGTTTTGTAGATTGTCTCTGAGGTGATGAAAGTGCTATGCAATATGATTTTCCATGGTGATGAAATGTTCACTACTTGTGCTTTCCAATGTCATAGCAGAAAGCCACATGTAACTAGTGAGTACTTGAAATGCAGTCAGTATAACTAAAATCTTAATTTAATTTAAATATTTTTAAAGAGTTTATTTATTATTTCCAGAGAGAGTGGGGAAGGAAGAGAGGCAGAAAGGGAGAGAGACATCAATGTATGGATGCTTTTCACCTGCCTCCACCTGGGAACCTGACTGGAGACCTGGCTGGAGACCTGGCTTGCAACCTGATTATGTGTCCTGGCTGGGAATCAAACCAGCGACCTTTGGGTTCTCAGGCCAGCATCTTTCCACTGTGCCATCAGCCAGGGCTAAAATCTTAGTTTAATTTAAATTGCCACATGTGGCTACCATATTATACACCAAAGAGCTAGACAATTATAAATTTAAGAAAAAATGTGCAGCAAAAAAAAAAAAAAAAAAAAAAAAACAACTGGTTCATTATATGGCTGAGTGTAAAAAGCTTTTGCATAGTCATAACAATATACAAGGTCTGTCCCAAAAGTATCAGCCACACAAACTGTTTTAATTATATTGACATTGGCTCAATACTTTCTGGACAGACCTCATATAAATCACTGAAAATTGATGTAACCAAATTTAAATTTTAACCACAGGATGATAATAAAGTCAGGAAAAATGATAAAGTTTTATCATTTACACTAATGTACTATCAATAAAAATTGTCTTGGGCATTTGCCTATGTGCCCAGACTGGGTAGCCAATTCATATAGTGAGAGGAACAAGACAAGGATGTATGTGCTTGGTGACAACCAAGGCAGAATGGCAACTATATCCTTATTTTCATGGTGGCAAGTCAGTAAATAATGCCCAAAAGTGAAAAATTCCAAAGTTGTAACAGATGCATGTTATTTAAAGAAATGGTAGTAAATAGCAAATAATTAGTCAAAGGAGATTGAAATAGTTTCTCCTGGAAAAGGGGTGTAGATTTGTTCCATAGCAAACATCTTAGAATCTATTATCTTAGAGCACAAATTGTGTGCATGTATAACTTTCATGTTTTCATTAAAATAAGAATGACACTCCTGGCTGGTAGCACAGTGGATAAGGTGCCGGCCTGCGAACCCAAAGGTCGCAGGTTCGATTCCCCAGCTAGGGCACATAATCAGGTTGCAAACCAGGTCTCCAGTCAGGTCTGTGGCTGGAGGCAGGTGAAACGCAACCATATGTTGATGTCTCTCTCCTCTCTGCCTCTTTCCCTTCCCCTCTTTCTAAAAATAATGAAATAAAAAATTTTTTTAATAAATAAATAAATAAATAATAATAAAATAAGAATGAAAGATGAGCCCTGGATGGTGGCACAGTGGATAAGGCATCGGTGTGTGAACTCAAAGGTTGCTGGTTCGATTCCCAGCCAGCGCACATAACTAGGTTGCAAGCCAGGTCTCCAGCCAGGTCCCTAGGTGGAGGCAGGTGAAAGGCAACCATATGTTTGGGGGGAAAAAGAATGTGCTGGCGAGGATGCGGGGCAAAGGGAACCCTCGTACACTGTTGGTGGGAATGTAGGCTGCTGCAGCCACTGTGGAAAACAGTATGGGGTTTCCTTAAAAAACTAAAAATGGAACTGCCTTTTGATCCAGCAATTCCACTACTTGGACTATACCCAAAGAATCCTGAAACACCAATTCATAAGAACCTATGTACACCTATGTTCATAGCGACACTATTTACAATAGCCAAGTGCTGGAAACAGCCTAAGTGCCCATCAGTGGACGATTGGATCAAAAAACTTTGGTACATTTACACAATGGAATTCTATAGAGCAGAAAGAAAGAAAGAACTTGTACCCTTTACAACAACATGAATGGAACTGGAAAGTATTATGCTTAGTGAAATAAGCCAGTCAGTGAAGAACAAATATCATATGTTCTCACCCATTACAGGACAATAATGAATAAAACTAACAACAAGCAAAACAGAATCAAATATATGAATACAGTGAATAGGCCTTCAGTGGTCAGGGGGAAAGGGGTTGGGGGGAGGGGGGAGGTAGAGGCAAGGAAGGGGAGCAGCTTAGACAAGAACCTAGTATAAAGGAACCATGGACATGGACAACAGGTGGGATTGACTTTGGGGAGAATGGGTGGGTGGGGAGGGGGACAGAAGGGAGCAAAAAGGGGATGGATTACATACAACAACAATAACATTTTTTAAAAAAGAATGAAAGATAAATATTTTTAAAATAACTAAGTAGGGGGAGAGGAAAGTGACATTTCCTACACAGCTGAGTTTGTGGTTAAAGATGCTGCATTTTCTAAGGACGAAGAAGAGGAAGAGAGACCACTGTGGAAATGGTAAGCCTTTATTTGGCCCTAAAGAACAAGAAGAATTTGAACAGGCAATGAAAAAAGGGGAAGCATTGGAGACAGAGGAGAGAAAGTCAACAGAAGTAAGGAGGTCTGTGTTGTCATTCTAATGTGTGTCAGTAATAGATACCAATCTACATAGGATGCGAGTGACATTTCTCCATCATGGTCACCTAAGAGCCTTCACTAAAGGATTACAATTTGCAGAATCACTATTACTCTTTGTTCCCCTTCAGATATATCACAAATTTACCACAAGTTATTCTATTTCTTTTCATAATAAATAATCAACCCTAATGGATTCTTTCTTTTCATATGGATGATGGTTATGAGTACTCCAAACTCCAAATCATCTCCCTCCTTCACAGCAATGAAGGGAGAAGGTCCTGAATTTTGTTTTGACTCATGGGTCCTTTGCCCTATTTGTCATTAACTGAGAACTTTCTTGGTGCTTTTATACAGGTGGAATAAGAACCCTGCCATTCTGATATGTGGGGCTCAAAGTGGGTCCAATGATGAGAAGACAGAAATGTGTCCTAATGTCTAGGGATAGATAAGATGATGGCTAAAGGACAAGATTCCTATGAGGGAAGTGTGAGAGATAAGGTCAGAGAGGTAAATTGGGTCATGCAAGACTGAAGCCATTCTATTTACCCTGCAGACAATGCAAAGCTCTGGCAGATGACTAAGCTGATTCTTCGGGGTATGATATGGTCAATCAGTTAAGTGCAAGATGAATTTCAGCAAAGTAAGATTGGAATTAAGGACTCTAGATAGGTGGGGATGAATCCAGCAGCGTCTTGGGCTGATTGGGACAGGAACCAGGAGGGAGGTAACAGAAGAGGAAGAGAAGGAAGGATCTTGAGAGACCAAGACTCTTGGACCTGAACGTGAATAAGAGAAGGGAGCAAGCCAAAAGTAACTCTGAGTCTGAGCATGCTGGGAAATGGCACCAGCATTGACCAAAATGGAGAGATCAGGAGAGGGAGCTGTTGGGTTTAGTTTAGTTTCTCTTGAGTCTGACATGAGGTCCACTCTCTGAGTGCAAGTGTACAATTGTGCATTGGAGATTCAGGCAGGGAGCTCATTAGAGAGGTTACTTAAAATCAACAGTAAAATCATCTTCCAACTGTGGGGAGTAGGAATTTATATTGGAGGCTTGAGAAGCCGTTGAGTGTCTGTAATCATTTATGTGGGGAGCATGCCTTGAGCAGTACAAGGAGGGATGAGTGCCAGCAAGAGCCATGGTATTACATAGCTTTGTGAAGACTACAAGCACTTCAAGTGTATTGAGCAGGTAACATTTTAAAAATTCACATGCATAGGTGAAATTTACGTATTCAGACTTACTAGGGCAAAAGAAAATTATTGAACTAGTAGTCAATGGACCAGAATTCTAGTTCTGACCTTGTCACTAGCTGTGGTTTTAGTCTAGTTAAATGACAAGTTTGTAAAGTAGCTAATGTTAGTGCTAGCTAAAACTCAGGTGCTATCCTAAGTACTTTTCATGTACTAAATCAATGGATCCCCACAAAAACTCTGAGATGTAGTACGTCCATTTTATAGTTTTCAAGCATAAGCAATGGGTCCAAAGTCACCAGGCTTTCAGACACTGACAGAAAACAAAGCCCGCTCTCACTTGTTGCTTAACCTGTCAGAGATTCAGCTTCTTGTCTGTGGTATTAAATTATCTGTAGAACCCTCTCAAACTTTCATATTGCAGAGGTTTATAACTGTACTAAGAGAAGAGAAAGAAGGTTAGGTATTACTCAGAATCAAAATTCATTTCTGAAAAATTAGCAGCAGAGGGCACCAGAGAGCAAGTAAAGCAACGTTTCCAAGATTGTTCTAAAGCTATGTGGAAAGTGAAAATACAGGATGAAACTCCTAAACAAAAATTGTACTTTGGTAACTAAGTTAATCTTCATTAAAACTCTTATTTTTTTTAACAACTCATTTTTTAATTCATGTCTTTTTTTGAAGATTTTATTTATTATTTTTAGAGAGAGGGGAAGGAAGAGAGGGAGAAAGAGAGACATCAATGTATAGTTGCCTTTCACCTGCCTCCAGCTACGGATCTGGCTGGAGACCTGGCTTGCAACCTAGTTATGCTGCCCTGGCTGGGAATTGAACCATCGACCTTTCGGTTTGCAGGCCGGTGCCTTATCCACTGTACCACCAGTCAGGGCTTTTCATTAAAACTCTTTAATGTACCTTTACAATGAAATCAGTGTAAATCATGACATTCTAAAATTTAGAAATAGAGAAAATGACGGGTTTATTTTAATTAATTATTGGCATTTTTTCATAATACATTTCAGCAATTATCTGTGAAAGTCTTATGATGTCACTCAGTCTCTTCAAAAATATTACAAAATGAGCCCTGGCTGGTAGCACAGTGGTTAAGGTGCCGGCCTGCGAACCCAAAGGTTGCAGGTTTGATTCCCCAGCCAGGGCACATAACCAGGTTGCAAACCAGGTCTCCAGTCAGGTCTGTGGCTGGAGGCAAGTGAAACACAACCATACATGGATGTCTCTCTCCCTCTCTGCCTCTCTCCCTTCCCCTCTTTCTAAAAATAATGAAATAAAATCTTTAAAAATTTTTTTTTAATATTACAAAATGTATACTTCAAACAAAGGTTAACATTTATTAAATTTCATTTAATGTGAGACACTAAAACTGGACCCAATAGCTTACTTCAATAGTTCAAAGATATTTTATCACTTGAATTTTTATTTCTCATCAGAGTGAAACTATGTATGTATATTTACAATAGGTATAAGATCTAAATATATTTAGAATTCTCTATGACTGGTTAAGTGTGAAAGAAAAGACACCCAAGGACATTTGCAGATGAGATGTTCTAGGCAAATTTAGCCTACATTAATCATTACTAGACAGGGGAATACCAAAATTAACCTTATGTGCAAATTCACAACTTAGAAATATGAGCTAAAGTACAGCACTTTGTTAAATCATTTACTTGGCTTTCAGAAGAAATTGCAATATAAATTTGTTCTTTTACACTAGTATTTACATAGTTTCTCAAAAAACTGTTGTTGCAGCTTCTGTACATAAACACACTTTTAATTTATGCCCAAACAACACAAGCATGGACTCAAAGAGAAAATCTAAAGAGGGAAGTACTTTATAAGAGGGAATATTTGGAAAAACCTAAGTTGGGGATCAGCAAACTCTTTTCATAAAAAGCCAAGTATTTAATATTTTAAGTCTCTGTTACATCTACTCTACCTTCATAACAGGAAAGTCACCATATACAATCCATAAACAAATGGATGAGGCTGTGTTCCAATAAAACTTATTTTACAAAAACAGGCAGACAGACAATTTAGCCCAGAAGCTTCCCTACCCTTGACCTAGGTCAAAAAGCAGATGCAGCCCTGGCTGGTGTGGTTCAGTGGATTGAGCAGTGGCCTGTGAACAGAAAGTTCACCAGTTCAATTCCCAGTTAGGACACATGCCTAGGTTGCAGGCCAGGTCTCTAATTGGGGGCCTGTGAGAGGCAACCAATCAATGTATCTCACACATCAATGTTTCTCTCCCTCCCTTTCCTTCTCTGTAAAAATAAGGAAATAAAAATCTTTTTTTTTTTAAAGCAGATACAATATGTTGGCTAGGGGATAATAATAATACTAATTGTGTCAGTTGCTTTCTATACAATACCCCCAATCTTCTAACAATACTTCTCGTTAGATGTACAGGGTGGGGCAAAACTAGGTTTACACTTGTTCATATGGAAAATGATACAATGATTAATAATAATCCAAGAATAAACTCTGTTTTCACATTCTCATAACTGTAAACCCACTTTTGCCCCACCCTGTATAGCAATCTGGGTTTTCTAAATGAGAAAATTGAGACTTGGATATGACAAATGACCTTTCCAAGGTCACAAAGCAACTAAGCACTAGAGGTAAGATTCAAGTCCAAGTTTACAAATTCCAAAGCATGTGTTCTCATCTTAAAGTATATCTCAGTACTGCACAGTTGGGATCAGTTGATATCACAGTCATGACAAGCAGTTACTACTTCCTGGAAAAGTGTATTAGCCCTGACTCCATTTAAGAAGAAAAGTACTGCTGAGTAAAGGAAGGAAGGTGCAATGAAGTTCAATAAGAAAACCTCTAAGAAGTCAGCCAGTGCCCACCCTAGAGGGTGGCCCAGAGGGCTACATGTATGTCCCAATTGTGTAGCTGTATTAATGTCTTCGACATATACAAATAATTTATCTTCTTGTCTTTTAATCTAACCATATGAATACTTTCCTTAATCATTTCCACTGCTATAGCCTAGCATCATCTCACCCTTCATTTTACAACCAGAGTAATTTATTTTTTTATTTTCTTTTTTGAAAGATTTTATTGACTTATTTTTAAAGAACAAGAAAGGTCCATATCAGAGAGAAACATTGGTCAGTTGCCTCTCGAGTGCCCCCAACTGGGGACTTGGCCTATGACCCAGGCATGTGCCCTGGCTGGGTATTGAACACTCAACCTTTCAGTTTTCAGGCCAGCACTGAATCCACTAAGCCACAACAACCATGGTACAACCAGAGTAATTTAATATTACAGCTGCCCTGTTTAAGTATTAACAGCTCCCGATCACCTCCAGGGTAAAAGTCCATGCACCTTAGGCCCACAGGGTATGTCATCCATATCTGCCTTCCCAATCTCACTTCTGCCTATATGCCCTACAGGACCCAGGACCCCAGCCATGTTGAATTTCTCCCAGTTTCTCCCAAACCCCATTTCCATCACAGGTATTTATGCATTTATTCTTCTGTCCTCAGAGCCCTAGTTCCCTATCCATCCACCATATCATCACCTATATCATTCAAGTCTCACCTCTTATATCAACATTTCAGAGCCCCTAGCCATCCATGTAAAATCCATGCCCTTCAATTGATTTCCAGCCCTGGCTGGTGTGGCTCAGTGGATTGAGTGATGACCCATGAACTGAAAGGTCACCGGTCCGATTCCCAGTCAGGGCACATGCCTGGATTGCAGGTCAGGTCCCCTTTGGGAGAGCGCAAAAGGCAACCACATATTGATGTTTCTCTCCCTCTTTCTCCCTCCCTGCCCCTCTCTAAAAGTAAATAAATAAATAAAAATTTTGAAGATTTTATTCATTATTTTTAGAGAGAGGGGCAGGGAAGGAGGAAGAAAGGGAGAGAAACATCAATGTATGGTTGCCTTTCACCTGCCTCTAGCTGGGGACCAGGCTGGAAACCTGGCTTGCAACCTGGTTATGTGCGTTGACTGGGAATCGAACCAGTGACACTTGGGTTCGAAGGCCAGTGCTTAATCCACTACGACACACCAGCCAGGGCCTAAAATCATTTTTTTTTTTTTTTTAAGGAAAGAAAAGAAAGCATTTCTACATTCTTCTCCCTCCTACCCCAATATACAGTGGTGAGCAAATGTGGGTTTACAGATGTAAGAATGAGAAACAGAGTTATTCTTGTATTATTTATTTATTTATTATTATGTTATTTATTTGTATTTGTCTTATTATTATTATTGTTTTGTATTTTTACTTATGACTTATCTTTTAGGTAGTGATGGCTGGTAATTTAGCCAACAACCAACAAAAGTGGATACTTAAACAATTCTGGAAGAAAGAAAATGCTGAAAAGTTTTGACAGAAATGAGCTGAAGAATTTGATACACCTCACTAAGAAGACAAACAGTTTACAGACTATGCAATAAATTTGATGAAACTGGGTCCATCTGTAATGCTCCAAACAGTCAGTATTACCACCCAGGAAAACAAAATGTTAGTGAGTCAGGATTTTATGAAGAGCTCCCTTCCCCCAACAAAAGAAGAGCTCTTATTGAATTAGGCACTTCCTGTAGATCTTTGAGTCATCTAATGCATTGTTTAGGTTTGAAAAGGTATTAGAGGATGATCTGGATCTCCATTTACAATTCTGTGAAGTGATTCTGAATGAAGAAAGGAAAGGCAATGGCATCATCAATGAAATTATGTGGTCTGACAAAGCTCGTTTTAAACTTTCAGGTACTGTAAACAGGCACAACTGTGTCTGCTATTCAAGAGAAAACCCCCAGGTAACAATAGAAGGATGGTTGAATCAGTCAGGGATTACAATTTGGGCCTGTCTTTCATGTAAAGAGGTACTTGGACCTATTTTTTTTTTTTTTCCATACAACTGTTACACACAACCTATATCTTACCATGCCAAAGGGCACTGTTTTACCGCAATTACAAAGACAGCATGATAATGATCTTTACTTCCACGGGATTCCTCCACATTATGCCATTAACTATATGTGAGTTTCTTGATGGACAATTACCCAACAGATTGACAAAGACCATTGGAATGGACACCACCATCACCATACCTCAACTTTTGGACTTCTTTTTTTTGATGTGTTTTCAAAGATAAAGTCTTTTCCCAAACACCACACATGGTGATGATACGATTTGCTGCATAAGAGAAGCATGTCGAGAAATTGATGGCAATAAAGATCTCTGTGCCAAAGTGTGCTAGAGTATAGCAAGTAGACTACAGGAATGTATAAATAATGCAGGCTGACAATTTGAGCACTTACAAAATGGTACCTATGTGCACCGTGCCATGCTGATGTCCTTTTGAGTTCATAAAGCTATATGATAATCATAACCTGCATACTGTAAACCTACTTTTGCCAACCCCTGCATTTTTCAGGTTTATGTGGAACTTCAGCAAAATTCACCGACTACCTTAAACAGTGAAACAAATACTTGGAACAGTCCTTTGAGTGAAGGGGGAACTGGCGATAGCAAGAGGAAAGCAGGAAGACCGGGCATTGGTAGCAAGTGGGGGAGATGGAGGCAGCAGAACAGATTCAGTCTCCAAAAGGACAATTTGCGTACACACAAACTAAAGTATCTGCCCTGGCTGGTGAGACTCAAAGGATTGAGCACTGACTGGCCTGTGAACTGAAGGGTCACGAATTTGATTCCCGGTCAGGGCACATGCCTGGGCTATGGGCCAGGTGCCCAGGTGTGAGAGGCAACTGATGGATGTTTCTCTCACACATGAATGTTTCTACCCTTCTTTCTCCTTCCCTTCCCCTCTGTCTGAAACTAAATAAATAAATTAAATTAAAAGTAACCATCTGAGAGGCTGGGTTGAGCAAGGGTGCAAAGAAGACCACAGCTGCACGAAAATGGAGGCAGTGGGATGGGGCTTCCACCCACATCACAGGATGTAGCTTTCTGGAACTAGAGGCAAGAAAACGGCATCTGCTTTACCATAGAAGATCTTGGGCCTGGCCAGCTACAACACAATTCATTTCCCACCTATCAGTGTGTCTGCGTATAGTATAGAGCACCCTTTCACAGTTACAAAATCGTACACCTACAGGCAGAGCTTATGTTAGCAAATCATTTCTCATAGTGGACATTCTGATTTGTCCTGCCTTTTTTATTATGCGTAACCACTGCATATGCTTCCATGAATGTTTCCGAAGGCCCAATTTGAAAAAGCTGAATTACTAGATCATAGCTATTGCAAATGCCTTTCAAGTAGCTTGGGCCAATTTATTCTCTCACCAGCAGTGTTTGACATTAACTGTTTCCATTGACATTCTTTAACACATTATTTTTTTTTTAACTTTTCAATCAAGTAAGCAAATTTATTTTTTGCTTCAAATTTGAGGGTGAAGTAAACTGTCTTACTAAGGTTATGTATAGGTGAAATATCAGGGATGTTATTTTGTAATACCCCCACATTCACAAATTATTTCATCTCTCCACTTCTCTATTTCCCCTATATTCTAAATTCTACATTCTATAATTCCAACCTATTTAAAAAAAAAAAACACATTGATCATGTGTCCTTTATTTAAGATTTTATTTATTTCCAGAGAGAGGGGAAGGAAGAGAGGCAGAGGGAGAGAAACATTAACATATGGCTGCCTTTCACCTGCCTCCAGCTATAAACCTAGCTGGAGACCTGGCTTGCAACCTGGTTACGTGCCCTGGCTGGGAATCAAACCAGTGCCTATCCACTGAGCCACCAGCCAGGGCTGTCCAACCCATGTTTTTCTAAGAGCTTTTTGATTTGGGGGCCTTGCAGATAAACCACTGAAAGGTTATCATTTAAAAACTTGAATATTATTTTGTTCATAATCTAATTTTAATACTGTAACCAAATCTGTATTGCATGTTTTAATTTTTTTTTTTTTGAGTGATTAATATAAGAACTTTACCCCAAAACAAGAAGTTTCTTCAGGAAGGATCTCCCTGTATAAGAAAACACCTGCAGTTTCCTCAATCTTTGAAAGTGCATGGTCTTTAGAGCTAGAAATACTCATTCACTTAATCATATACCTTGTCTTATATCCCTATTATTTTATTTTTTGTGGCATTCTTGACAGATGCTCTAAAGTATTATTCCACATTTTAATTCTTGTTACAGAACGTATAATTTGGAATTATCTATTCTATCAAATATGAAGTGATTCTTACTTAATGAATTAATTTCTGAAAGTCTAACTTGATGGCTAAGATAATTAGTTGAGAGGCAGGCCTCTGTTTTCCATATTATCACAAAGTAAATAATTTTGTTTGGATCTACTTAGATCTTGATGAACAAAGGTAACAACTACTTCCAAGGGCTTTATCTGGATATGTAAATTTCCTTATTTTAGAAAATGTAAATTTTGGTACAGAGATGTTAGTAAATATATTTTTTCATAGTTTGGATTTTTCTTCATCTGCTGTCTTTACATCTCACAAATGAAAAATTAAAACTTAATATCATTTTACGAATTATTTTTAAAACATCTTGACATAAAATAAGATGACTAAAAAAATAAGAAAAGTGATCATAATAGTATTGACTGGTGTTAAATTTCTTTGGTGTTATAATTATTAATCATTATTAATTATATTGTCAGTTATGTTGATTAATGTTAACATTTACTTAATTGAAGGCATATAAGCCAAATGCAATGCAAGATACTTCACTGGATCCTGGACTTAAAATAATAAAGACTTTCTAAAGAACATGTGGATAACTAGGGGAATTTGAATATGAATTATATGTAATATAACAGGACTCTATTGATGTTAAATTCCCTTAGCAGTATATAATTATGTAGGTCTGCCCTTTTTTGTAGGATATACATGTTCAAGAATTTGAAGGTGTTTTGTGCCCTAAAGTCAACAATATATCTTCAACAGTTCAGAAAGAAAACCCTTGTATGTGTGTGTGTGTGTGTGTGTGTGTATATATATACATGTATATATATATATATATATATATATATATGTATATATATACAGACAGAGAGAAAAAAACAAATGTGGTAAATAGCTACAACTAATTGACCTACATGATGGAAATATGGGTGTTCATTGTACTATTCTTTTTATTCTTACATAGGTTTGAAACTTTGCACAACAAAATTGGGGGAGCTAATAACTATTGAGGGAAAATCTATATTCTATCATGTTTGCGAAGAGCTTAGAGGGACAATATCTTAGATAGCTAAGATAATCATTAGGTATATGGTTGAAAATGTTTTGTTTTGTTTGTTTGTTTGTTTTTTTAGAAAGAGGGGAATAGAGGGAGAGAGACATCAATGTATGGTTGCTTTTCACCTGCCTCCAGCCACAGACCTGACTGGAGACCTGGCTTGCAACCTAGTTATGTTGCCCTGGCTGGGAATCGAACCTGTGACCTTTGGGTTCACAGGCCGGTGCCTTATCCACTGTGCTAGCAGCCAGGGCTGAAAATGTTTTAGTAACTATTAAAAACATTGCATCAAAGTGGTATTAGAATTAGTGCCCTACCTTTATATGCCTACCAAATTACCATTATAATTTGAATGTTTTACACAAAATTTTTTTAAGTTTTATTCATTTTATTTTTTAAAATTTTACTGTTGTTGTATTACATCCATCCCCATTTTGCTCCCCTCTGTCCCCCTCCCCACCCACCCATTCCCCCCAAAGTCAATCCCACCTGTTGTCCATGTCCATGGTTCCTTTATACTAGGTTCTTGTCTAAACTGCTCCCCTTCCTTGCCTCTTCCTCCCCCCTCCTCTCAACCCCCTTCCCCTGACCACTGAAGGCCTATTCACTGTATTCATATATTTGATTCTGTTTTGCTTGTTGTTAGTTTTGTTCATTATTGTCCTGTAGTGGGTGAGATCATATGGTATTTGTCTTTCACTGACTGGCTTATTTCACTAAGAATAATACTCTCCAGTTCCGTCCATGTTGTTGCAAAGGGTAGGAGTTCCTTCTTTCTTTCTGCTGTATAGAATTCCATTGCATGTTTTACACAAATTTTAAATATTCCCTACTCCTTCAAGAAATTTCTCAAGTTCAGAAATACACTGTTCTTACACTGACCTATGCCAACAATGTTCTAAAAATATCCATATGAACATACTGACCAAACCAGATCTATATTTAAGCACAGATGGATGTGCACACACAGAAAAATGAATGTTTGAGAAGCTCTAAAGAGAATTCAGATAATTGCTTCTTGGCCTTTTGACTAAGATCAAGCGTAAAGATAATTTAAACAAAAGCCTAGCTGTGAATGCACTGTCTATAATACCAACAACTAAATTCTCCCCAAATCATCCAGATGGCAATTTGAAAAGCATCACTGTAATCACATTCACTTTAGTACGTCCTCCTCTGCAGAAAAACACTTATCACAAGCTCGCTGAATGAATAATTGAGAGTGAAATGCAATTTGAATTTGTTGAGATTGCATTCCTCCCTCGAACTACATCACTGTAACTGAACTCAAGTTGTTGTGCTGTCCCTGCAAAATTCTGCTTAGGTTTTTCAGCTTTCTTTATTTTTTACAAAAGTACAATTGGCCTTCTTTTATAAACATAGAAGGTAAACCTGTGTAGAAATTAGTGAACAGGACTGAATAAATTACACAACAAATATTTGATCAAACCAGTTAATTTGAGAGGGTAAAAAAAATATTTTAGGAATGCTCCAAAGGTGAACACGAGGAGGTAAGAGAAAGAAGTGTTTGACTTAATTTCTCTTTATTGACCAACTCCATTGAAGGTTCACTTAAACTCCCATTCACCTCTGATTTGGTAAACTAGAAAAGCATTTTACATGTCACAAAGATTAAATCTGAGTTCTGACGTTAAAGGAACTAAGTCAGCATGAAAAGAAAGATGGCAGAAAAAGTTAGCGGTTATAGGGCCTGTTGCCTCCTTTCTCTTACCTTCACTAACCGATCTGCTCCTTTGGTCCTGCAGAAACACAATTGACCATAGAGAAATGAATAAGCCAGGCAGTGCTTTATCCAGAAATGTTCGCAAGCCTTTGGTGAGTATAGCTTCCGCTGCTAGAAATCAAGAAACTAAGCTGTTTGTTGCATTTCCATTTTCTTTATAACGAATCCAATGGAAAAAAAAAAGAGTTGTTTTTGCTCATCTGATTTGTTCTGAAGAACAGTGGGAAGTCCCGGAAAGGGGGTAGGCAATAACTGACAAACCCACATCGAGCCACAGAATGGTGTTTCTTCCCCTTTTTCAAAAAATGAAACCTATCTATGAAACTGTCTCTTGTTAAAACAGCTTATTGCGACACATTATGTAAGAACCCTGTCAACATAAATTTACTCCTATAACTAAATTCTCTGGTACCCGTCTCCCAAAAGAGAGCCAACGTCAGGTATGGTTTAGAAAATCCTCAGTGTCATCACTAATTATAATTTTTAAGAAGTATTATTTTCTCATTTGTACTCATAGTTTTCTTTTTAGTGCAAGTTAAGATGATTTTCTCTCTCAAATTAACAAAGGTGAAAAAATTCAATAATGCACTTTGTGCAAGGTTTTGGAGAAACAGGCACTCTCATATACTGTTGGTGAGGTTGCAAACATTTTTAGAGTGATTTCCCAATATCTGTCAAAGTTGTGTGCATGTGTGTGTGTGTGTGTAAGATTTTATTTATTATTTTCAGAGAGAGGGGGAAGGGAGAGAGGCAGAGAGGGAAAGAAGCATCAATATATGGTTGCCTTTCACCTGCCTCCAGCTACAGACCTGGCTGAAGACCTGGCTTGCAACCTGGTTATGTGCCCTGGCTGGGGAATCGCACCAGCGACCTTTGAGTTCTCAGGCTGGCACCTTATCCACCTACCGTGCCACCAGCCAGGGCCAAAGTTTTTTTTAATATTCATACCCATCAACCCAACAATTTCATTTCTATAAATTTATCCATGTGATATATTTGGACCTGTGCACATATGAAAATATATTTGCTGCAGCATTGGCTAAGAAAGTAAACAACTGGAAAAAAATTGACAGATAGGATATTGGCTAAACAAATGAGAGAATATCCCTATTGTCAGAGTGAGGTAGTTTAATGTCTAAAAATAGGAAAAGATCTTCAAAATGCATTCTTTAGCAAGAACATAATATGCTCCAATTTGTATTTTTAAAAGCATATATGGAAGACATCTATATATTTGCTTATACATAGAATATTACTGCAGGGACACACACATACACACCAAAAAACACTAGAAATAAGAAATTGCCTTTTGAAAGTGAGTCTTACATTTTACTCTATATTTTTTGAAATTTCTACTATGTGTATATATTACTTTTTCAACTTAAAAACTTGTATTATGTGCCATATTTTATTCTTTTTTATTTTTTAATTACAGTTGACATTCAATATTATACTAGCTTCAGGTGTACAACATGGTGGTTAGATATTTTTATAACTTAAAAAGTGATTCCCCAGCTCTGGCTGGCAGCACAGTGGATAAGGCGCTGACCTGCGAACCCAAAGGTCGCTGGTTCAATTTCCCAGCCAGGGCACATAACCAGTTTGCAAGCCAGGTCTCCAGCCAGGTCTGTAGCTGGAGGCAGGTGAAAGGTAACCATACATTGATGCTTCTCTCCCTCTCTGCCTCTCTCCCTTCCTCTCTCTCTCTGGAAATAATAAATAAAATCTTTTTTAAAAAGTGATCCCCCAATAAGTCTAATAACTACCTGGCACCATACAGTTATTACAATATTATTGACTATATTCCTTCCCTAAGCTGTACTTTACATTCCCATGACTGTTTTATAAGTACCAATTTGTACCTTTTAACCCCATTACCTTTTTCATCCAGCCTCCCAAACCACCTCTCCCATCTGTCAACCATCAGTTTGTTCTCTACCTGTGAGTGTGTTTCTGTTTTATTTGTACATTTATATAATTTTTTAGATTCCACATATAAGTGAAATTATATAGTATTTGTCTTTGTGTGTCTAACATTTCACTTAGCATATTATACCCTAGGTCTATCCATGTTGTTGCAACTGGTAAGACTTTGTTCTTTTCTATTGCTGAGTAATATTCCATTGTATACTTATATGTAGTGCTGCTTTTTTATCCACTAGTCTATTTATGAGCACTTGGGTTGCTTGCATATACTGGCTATTGTAAAAATGCTGCAATGAGCATAATGGTGGATATATCTTTTCGTGTTTGGATTTCTTTGGGTAAATACCCAGAAGTGGGATTGCTGGGTCATATGATAGTTCTATTTTTAATTTTTTGAGGAACCTCCATACTGTTTTCCACAGTGGCTGCCCCACCTCAATTTTTTGAGGAACCTCCATACCGTTTTCCACAGTGGTGCATTCTCACCAAAAGTGCATGAGGGGTTTCCCTTTTCCACATCCTCACCAGCACTTGTTTGTCAATTTATTAGTGATAGCAATTCTAGCAAGGGTAAGGTGATATCTCATTGTGATTTTTAATTTGCATTTCCCTGGTGATTAGTGATGTTGAGCATCTTTCATGTGTCTGTTGGCCATCTGTATCTTCTCTTCAGAGAAATATCTATTCAGGTCCTCTTCCCCTTTTTAAATTGGGTTATTTTATTTTTTGGTGTTAAGTTGTATGACTTATATATATATTTTGGATATTAATCTTTAATCAGATATATCATTGGCAAATATGTTCTACCATTCAATAGGTTGCCTTTTCGTTTTGTGAATGGCTTACTTTGCTGTGTGTGTACTTTTCAGTTTGACGTAGTGCCATTTGTTTATTTTTGCTTTTGTTTCCCTTGCCCAAAGAGACATAGCCAAAATATATTAATATAAGCAATGTCAGAGAGTAAACTACCTATGTTTTCTTCCAGGAGTTTTATGGTTTCAAGTTTCACATTTAAGTCTTTAATCCATTTTAGTGTATTCTCGTAGATGATGTAATAAAATTATCTAGTTTCAATTTTTGTATGTATCCAGTTTTCTCAGTACCATTTATTGAATAGACTGCCTTTATCCCATTGTGTAGTCTTGACTCCTTTGTTGTAAATTAGTTGAGCATATTAGGCATTGGCTTATTTCTGGGCTCTCAATTATGTTTCACTGATCTTTGTGTCCCTTTTAATGCCAATACCATGCTATTTTGATTATGGTAGCCTTGTAGTATAGTTTGATATTAGGTAGCATGATACCTCCAACTTTGTTCTTCTTTCTCAATATTAGTTTGACTATTCAGGGTCTTTTGTGGTTCCTTAAATTTTAAGGTTGTTTTAGTTCAGTGAAATATATCATTGGTGTTTTGAAAGAAATTGTATTACAAGTATAGATTGTTTGGGGTTGTACAGACATTTTAACAATGTTAATTCTTCCAATATATGAGCATGGTATATGCTTCCATTTACATATTTGTATCTTCAGTTTCTTTCTTTCTTTTTAAGATTTTATTTATTTATTTATTTAAAAGTATATTTTATTGATTATGCTGTTACAGTTGTCCCAATTTCTTTTCCCTTTGCTTCCCAGGACCCCCATTCCCTCCCAAAGCCCCACCCTCCTTAGTTCATGCCCATGGGTCCTGCATGTAAGTTTCCTGATTTCATCCTTTCCTATATTATTCTTAACTTCCTCATGTCTGTCTTATAACCACCAATTATGTTTTCTAATCCCTGCACCATTTCCTCATTTCTCTGCCTTTCCCTTTCCCAGCTAATAACCTTCCAAATGATCTCCATATCTATGATTCTGATCTTATTCTGGTTGTTTGTTTAGTTTGTTTTTGTTTTTATATTTTTAAGTCCTGTTGTTGATAGTTGTAAGTTTGTTGTCATTTTAATATTCATAGTTTTGATCTTTTTCTTAGGTAAGTCCCTTTAACATTTTGTATATAATGACTTGGTGATGATGAACTCCTTTAGCTTTACCTTGTCTGAGAAGCACTTTATCTGCCCTTCCAGTCTATATGGTAGCTTTGCTGGATAGAGTAATCTTGGTTGTAGGTCCTTGCTTTTCATTCCTTTGAATACTTCTTGCCAATCCCTTCTTGCTTGCAAAATTTCTTTTGAGAAGTCAGCTGATAGTCTTATGGGAACTCCTTTGTAGGTAACTCTCTTCTTTTCTCTTGCTGCTCTAAGATTCTCTCTTCATGTTTTAACTTTGGCATTTTAATTATGATGTGTCTTGGTGTGGTCCTCTTTGAATCTAGCTTGTTTGGGACTGTCCTTGCTTCCTAGACTTGTATGTCTACTTCCTTTTCCAAATTTGGGAAGTTTTCCTTCATTATTTTTTTACACAAGTTTTCAATTTCTTGCTCTTCCTCTTCTCCTTCTGGTACCTCTGTGATTCAGATGTTGGCATGTTTAAAGTCACCCCAGAAGTTCTTAAACCTCTCCTCATTATTTCAGTCCTTGTTCCCTCCTTCTGTACTGGTTGACTATTTATTTCTTCCTTATGTTCCAAATCATTGATTTGAGCCAGTTTTCTTCCCCTCACCAATGGTTTTGTGTGGATTTTCCTTCATTTTTTCCCCTTCCATGTTTGCCACACTCAAGCATATCTGTCAGGTCTGTGAGCATCTTTACCACCAGCATTTTGAACTCTGCATCTGTTAGGGTCTCTTTCCATCACATCCCACTTGCCAATTGCCAGCCCCAGATAAAATCCGTTATTGCCTTTCCCATAACTAGAGAAAGATATATATGCATACACAAATACACACACACACACACACACACACACCTGATTGGTTCACAAATTTATTCCATCAAACCTCAACTATTTCAGAATAAATGCTTTGCCTTCCGAAAATATACTCTCTGGCTACTTATAATACAGTTTTCTCTCAACTTAACAAATTACTTACCTGAACCTACTTTCTCAAGGATAATAAGGTCCCTTAGTCATTACATCTAATGACTTTTATTTCTATCTATAACTTCTTTGACATTTCTACAGTAGTTGACACTGTTCACTAATCTCTTCTTAATAATTTATTTTTTAAATATATATACAGGTAAAAAGTAAATATGGTACAAAAGGAACACAGTGAAAATTAAACCTCTCTCTCTACCTAATCTCCAGCTCTCAGGTCCCCAGCGGCAATTATAATGGTCAGTTTCTTGTGTATCAATCCAAAGAGTATATCTATCTTATTTTGTATACAGATGTTAAGATACTAAATATGCTATTTTGTCCCTTACCTTTTTCTGTGTAAATTTTCAGTGTCAGGCTGTTAGAGGGGAGAGGGGTTGGTGGATGGGTAAAAAAGATGAAGGAATTAAGGAAAAAACCTCATAGACACAGATAACAGTATGGTTATTACCAGCAGGGCAGGGAGCAGGGAGAAGAGGGTAAAGGGGAAGTAAGTGGTCATAGAATGAGACTTGACTTTGGGTGGTGAAAACACAATACAATATACAGATAATGTATTATAGAACCCTGAAACCTATATATTTTATTAACCAATGTCACCCCAATAAATTCAGTAAAATGTCTTTCAGTCATTACATGCAGAATGACCTCATACTTGTTAATAACTACATAGTCTTCTGGTGCATGGATGGTCCAGTTATGATGTATTTACCCAGTTCTTTATTGATGCAGCCCTTCTTTTGGGAAGCTCTCCTTATCACCACCCAGTGGATTTTGTGTCATCGTACACTGCTAGTTATTCTACCTCCCCACTTTCTCCTTCCTAAGCTCTTTCATAGATTTTCTATCAACTATTTTCTAGAACTGAAATCCTTGCTTTTTCCCCTCAGTATCTTATTAGTGAACCCATCATTTGCCATGCCTTCTAGTATCTTCTTTGGATGACCTATGAATCTGTACCTCCAGTACTGGCAACTTTTCCTATTATATTTAAATACTCATTTGTGGATATTTGACTGCTTCACATATATAAGCTTACATAATCTCTTTCTTTTTTAAAAGATTTTATTTATTATTTTTAGAGAGATGGGAAGGGAGAGAGGCAGAGAGGAAGAAAGAAGACATCAATGTATGATTGCCTTTCACCTGCCTCCAGCTACAGACCTGGCTGGAGACCTGACTTGCAACCTGGGTATGTACCCTGGCCGGGGAACCAAACCAGTGATCTTTGGGTTCATAGGCCAGTGCCTTATAATTTCTTTCTTAAAACCTCAATCTTCTGACCCCAAAATTTACAATCTTACTTATCTGTATAGCATTACTCAAGCTTAGTATGTTAAAGTCTTCTCTAGTTTCACCTTATCCCTAATCTCCACAATTAGTCATCAATGCCTGCCAAGCTGACTCAACAAACCAGCATAGTTTATAATTAAATTTTATCTGTACCTGTAGGAAAAGTGAACAAAGCAAAAGCTTTAGTGCCCATGCAATAGTACATAATAGTATAAAAATCAACTTTTTTCACAATAATGTATAACATATAACATCTTTTAAAATACAATTTTATTTTTCCCATATTACTTTTCACAGTTCATCTTAGTCATTTCATTTTAAAAATTTTTTTATTCATTATTTTCAGAGAGAAGGGCAGGGAGGGAGGCAGAGAGGGAGAGAAGCATCAATGTAGGGTTGCCTTTCACCTGCCTCCAGCCACGGACCTGGCTGGAGACCTGGCTTGCAACCTGGTTATGTGCCTTGGCTGGGAATCGAACCAGCGACCTTTGGCTGGCCCCAATCCATTGAGCCATACCAGCCAGGGCTATCTTAATCATTTTTCTAATCACTATTTCCTACAGACACAATTATAATATTATATATAAACTTTTAATGCATTTCCCCTGCAGGAGATTAATTCTAATTGACATTCTATAAAACCTAACTTGAACATATTGGAGTTTAGGGACATGTTAATATTCCATAGAGTAAAATTAATATGGCATTTAGAAGTCTTGGTTCTACTTCAGTAGGTCTAATGTATACCAAAGAAATCCATAAGGTAAGCTCCAGGGCAATACTGCTTATCTTGAGGACGGGATGACAGATTATAATTGTTTTATTAAGTACAACATTGTGATTTCCTATGAAGCTGTAATGGCTTGTTGTGCACTAGAGATTTTGTTACTTAGAATATAATTGATTGTAATATATACTGTTTGATCTTGAATAACTCCCATTTTCCACCTCAGAGATTTTCATTTTGGCATCAAATAATATGATTGCTGCATTTGTGAAGTTTCTGAAGCATTTTGAAAAAATTTTCAGTTGAAAAAAAACTCAAAATTGAAATACAATATAAATTAAAGGGACAAATTGAAGTTAACCCTGTATGTTTCATTTTAAGGCCATGTATAGTGTAGAGAACAGCTCAGCCTTGTTGGTTGTTACCCTGTAGTTGGCATTAATGAGAGGTAGTAAGGCACGTACTAAAATACTTGAGGAATTAACAGTCCCATGAACTATTTTGGTTTCTGCTTTCTAATTGTTGGTTTTTGTTATGACTTGACATTCTCTACCTTAATCGTCTAGCAAAATTCTCTAACACCAAAATTCAAATCTCTATTATTAACTCTAAAATAAATTACCTCTGAAATGCTTGATAGAGTTTTGCTACCAGTTCTTACTCTTTTTTCCCCCCATTTGACAACACTTCTGCCCCTCTTTCCTAGTTTTCATATTTTTCTCTGTTAATCTGTTATCTCTCTCCACCATCTGATGTTCAGGTCTTTGGAACCATCTGATGCTCAGGACTTCCTCCTCAAGTCAAGATAATGCTTCACTTCCTCTCTTATAAATTGGTCTTGAAAGGGAAAGCAACCTAGTTCTGTTCCTTAGTTAAGCAACTGAGAATTTCTATTTTACTGATGTTCTATGTCTACCTAGTCTTTGCAGTTCACACAAATGAGTATTTGCATGAATTCTGCTTTAACCTCATAATAATGTATTTCTGTTAAGACCAAGAGGCCAAAGACTCAACCAAATCTGTGGAGAATCTCAATTTTCATGCATTAGTTTTTACCCTAAACCCAAGTATATCTCATTATCCTTTCTTTTGTCTGCCCTTCAGACATTTAAAAGAAAGAAGGCAAAGGCAAAGTTAGATTTCTTAGTATCCCTTCTTATTTGTAACTCCCTAAAATATTGAATTAAATGAATATATTAATTAATAATGTAGCCCTGGCTGGATTGAGTGGATTGAGTGGATTGAGTGGATTGAGTGTTGACCTGCGAACTGAAAGGTCTCTGCTTCAATTGCTGGTCAGGGCACATGCCTGGGTTGTGAGCCAGGTCCCCAGTTATGAGAGGCAACAGATTGTTCCCCTAGCACATCGATGTTTCTCTCTCTCTTTCTTCCCCTCTGCCTCTCCCTCTAAAAATAAATAAATAAAATCTTTTTAAAAATAAGGTAAAAATTTATTTTGATATCAGATGGATTCCATTCTTCTTAGCATCCTTGTTTCTGCATTTAAAAAATGTTTATTGTTGTTCAATTACAGTTGTTTCAATTTTTCCCCTGTTGCTCTCCCCTGCCCAGCCCAACCCCCACTCCCACAGTCAATCCTCACCCTGTTCTCCCTGTCCACTGGTCCTTTATACTTGTTCCTTGACTAGATCCTTTCCCTTCTTTCCCTTCTTCTACTAATCACCCCTCCCCTCTAGTCACTGTCAGTCTGTTTCTTATTTTCATGTCTCTGGTTCTGTTTTGCTCATTTGTTTTTGTTCATTAGTTTCCTGTATTGGATGAGATCATATGGTATTTGTCTTTTGCTGCCTGGCTTCTTTCACTTAGCATAATACTCTCCAGTTCCATCCATGCTGTCACAAAAGGTAGGAGTTCCTTCTTTCTTTATGCTGCATAGTATTTCATTGTATGAAGTACCACAGTTTTTTGATCCACTCATCCACTGATGGGCACTTAGGCTGTTTCCAGCACTTGGCTATTGTAAATAGTGCTGCTATGAACATAGGGGGTACATAGGTTCTTATGAATTGGTGCTTCAGGATTCTTAGGGCATTTCTGCATTTTTATAATCTGAGCTATAATACAAAGAATGAGCATAGTAAAATTTCAAAGCCAAAGGCAATAGAGGCTCCCCAAATTCATCTTCCCCTCCCAGCCTGAATGATTTAGGACAGTGGTTTTGGGAGGCAAAGGCCCCAGGCAGTTTAAACACTGCTCTACACCAACACTTTTTTTTTTTTTAATTATTTTTTTTTTTAATGTTATTGTTGTTGTATTACATCCATCCCCTTTTTGCTCCCTTCTGTCCCCCTCCCCCCCCACCCATTCCTCCCAAAGTCAATCCCACCTGTTGTCCATGTCCATGGTTCCTTTATACTAGGTTCTTGTCTAAGCTGCTCCCCTTTCTTGCCTCTGCCTCCCCCCTCCCCCCAACCCCTTTCCCCCTGACCACTGAAGGCCTATTCACTGTATTCATATACTTGGTTCTGTTTTGCTTGTTGTTAGTTTTGCTCATT
>PVIW01008494.1:0-60679 GCA_004026585.1 Noctilio leporinus
TGCTTGTTGTTAGTTTTGCTCATTATTGTCCCATAATGGGTGAGATCATATGATATTTGTCCTTCACTGACTGGCTTATTTCACTAAGCATAATACTCTCTAGTTCCATCCATGTTGTTGCAAAGGGTACAAGTTCCTTCTTTCTTTCTGCTATATAGAATTCCATTGTGTAAATGTACCAAAGTTTTTTGATCCAATCCTCCACTGATGGGCACTTAGGCTGTTTCGAGCACTTGGCTATTGTAAATAGTGCTACTATGAACATAGGCTCTTATGAATTGGTGTTTCAGGATTCTTTGGGTATAGTCCAAGTAGTGGAATTGCTGGATCAAAAGGCAGTTCCATTTTTAGTTTTTAAAGGAAACCCCATACTGTTTTCCATAGTGGCTGCACCAGCTTACATTCCCACCAACAGTGTATGAGGGTTCCCTTTGCCCCGCATCCTCGCCAACACTTGTTGTTTGTTGATGTGCTGATGATTGCCATTCTTGCAGGTGTGAGGTGGTATCTTAATGCAGTTTTAATTTGCATCTCTCTGATGACTAGTGATGTTGAGCATTCTTTCATATGCCTCTGGGCCCTTTGTATATCTTCCTCAGTGAGTTGTCCGTTCAGGTCCTTTGCCCATTTTTTAATTGGGCTGTCTGTATCCCTGGTGTTGAGTCACATTAGTTCTTTATATATTTTGGAGATCAGATTTCTTTTTAAAGATTTCTTTATTATTCTTAGAAAGGGGAAGGGAGAGAGGCAGAGAGGGAGAGAGACATCAATGTATGGTTGCCTTTCACCTGCCTCCAGCTATGGACCTGGCTGGAGACCAGGCTTGCAACCTGGTTATGTGCCCTGTCTGGGAAATGAACCAGTGACTTTTGGGTTCACAGGCCAGTGCCTTATCCACTGTGCCACCAGCCAGGGCTTGATTAATACCAGTTTTTAAGAAAAAAATAAAATAAAATAAAATAAAAATCCAACTATTCCACGATACTGATGCAAGTTTCTTGAGCCAGTTTGTAGGGCTTTGAGTATATGGTCTGGAATATTTTATGGGAAATAACACTTTGAATACATCTTTTCTTGTAATTTCTTTTGATGTGAAATGGCAGTTTTTCTGTGTAATTTTAAAATATTTTCTAAAAATAATGCTGAGTCCTGTCTGGTGTGTCTTGGTAGATTGAGTACTGGCCTGTGAACCAAAGGGTTACTGGTTCGATTCCCAGTCAGGGCACATGGCTGGGTGTCAGGTCCCATCCCCAGGTGTGGGCATGTGAGAGGCAACCACATATCATACTATATTTAAATTTATTTTTAATGTTGTTGTATTATATCCATCTCCTTTTTACTCCCCTCTATCCTCTCCCCCACCCACACACTGCCCCACAAAGTCAATCCCACTTGTCATCCATGTCCATGGTTCTTCCATGCTAGGTCCTTGACTGAACTGCTTCCTTCTTTGCCTCCTCCACCTGCCCCCTTGCCCCTGAAGGTCTATTCATTGTATTCATGAATCTGGTTCTATTTCACTTGTTTGCTTGCTTTGTTCATTATTGTCCTGCAATGGGTGAGATCGTATGGTATTTGTCTTTCACTGACTGGCTTATTTTTCTGAACATAATACTTTCTAGTTCCATCCATGTGGTAGCAAAGGGTAGGAGTTCCATTTTTCTTTCTGCTGTGTAGTGTTTCATTGTGTAAATGTGCCAAAGTTTATTAATCCAATCATCCACTGCTATGCACGTAGGCTGTTTCCAGCACTTGACTATTGTAAATAGCAATGCTATGAACGTAGGGGTACACAGATTCTTATGAATTGGTGTTTCAGAGTTCATTGGATATAGTCCTAGTAGTGGAATTGCTGGATGAAAAGGCAGTTCCATTTTGTTTTTTTTAAAAACTTCAAACTGTTTTCTGTAGTGGTTGTACCAGCCTACGTTCCCACCAGCAGTGCACAAGGGTTCCCTTTTCCTCACATTCTTGACAGTACTTGCTGTTTGTTGATTTGTTGATGATAGCCATTCTGCCAGGTGTGAAGTAGTATCTTATTGTGGTTTTAATTTGCATCTCTCTGGTGGCTAGGATGTTGAGCATTCTTTCATATGCTTTTGGGCCCTTTGAATGTCTTCCTCAAAGAGTTGTCTGTTCAGGTCCTTTGCCCATTTTTTAATTGGACTGTCTGTCTCCCTGGTGTTAAGTTGTATAAGTTATTTATATATTTTGGATATCACACCCTTGTCTGAAGTATCATTGGCAAATATGTTTTACCATATAATTGTTTCCCTATTAATTTTTGCTGGTGTTTCCTTTAGCTGAACAGAAAATTTCCAGTTTGATATAGTCCCATTTGTTTATTTGTTGTTTTATTTCCTTTGCCTTTGGTAAAGTATCAGTAAACATTTTTGCATAGGATATCTAAAATTTTATTGCTTATATTTTTCTCCAGGCCCTTTCTGGTGGCACTGCTTATGTTTAAGTCCTTTATCCATCTTGAGTTTATTTTGGTGTATGGTGTAAGTTGGTGGTCTACTTTTATTTTATTTTATTTTATTTTTAAATTTATTGTTGTTGTATTACATCCATCCCCTTTTTGCTCCCCTCTGTCCCCCTCCCCACCCACCCATTTCTCCCAAAGTCAATCCCACCTATTGTCCATGTTCAGGGTTCCTTTATACTAGGTTCCTGTCTAAATTGCTCCCCTTCCTTGCCTCTTCCTCCCCCCTCCTCGCAACTCCCTTCCCCCTGACCACTGAAGGCCTATTCAATGTATTCATATATTTGGTTCTGTTTTGCTTGTTGTTAGTTTTGTTCATTATTGTCCTGTAATGGGTGAGATAATATGGATAAAGGATTTAAACATAAGCAGTGCCACCATAAATGTCCTGGAGAAAAATTTAGGCAGTAAACTTTTTCATATCCTATACGGAAGTGACATGTGATATTTCTGGGTAGAGGCCAGCACTTGATTTTTCACATTCTCTCTCTCTTCCTTGCTTCTGCATTCATGAAGGCATGCATTAAAAGGAAGCCTCTGTCAGCCCAGACTCCAGGGCAAAAATGATGTGAAACAAAACCCCTTGTTAGTCTGCCTTGAACATGAAACATATATTAGAATTAATTTATTGCTTTAAATTGCTCAGAATTTTGAGTTTGTTAGCATAGCCTGTATACTAGGCTGACTCACACAGTTTCTTACTCCTTGAAAGTATTTATTTACTGATCAAATAGAGCATGGCCTTTGATATTAATGTGAGGTCTCACCATTTTAAGAAGAGCTTTCTTTGGAGTGAGTTAGTAGCTCTCCATCAAACATGTTTATCACATAATACACACCTATTTCTGAGATGTCAAATTGGCTATTCATGCTTGTGTGTATCATGTTATCCAGCAGGGAGTAGGTAGGTGAATGTTGGCCAAATTTAAATGATGTCTTCTGAGTGAGTGATAGCTTCAAACAATGAGGAGACTATAAATCATCTAGTCAGCAAACTATAACACATTCCATTTGGTTTGTGGAAGTAACAGTTAACTGCTTCTATTTATCCTTCACCTTATTCCATTTCTTTTGCTATAGCTGACTTTTTCCTCTCCTGTTTCATTGTGTTTCTTTTCACAAACGCAAGTAATGGCCACATTAGAATTCATAGGGTGCTTGTCCAAAGAGAGATGTTCACTTATGTTTTAGAAGTGGTAAGGTAATGATACCTTCTGTTTTAATTCTGTCTCCATAGTATTACCACATCAAACCATGCAAAATAGGCAGAACTTGAGCTTTTTTATTTTTATGCTTCCCAGGGCTCTGTCTCATCATTTGGTATTTCAGAACTTATTACTTCACCAGCTAGTGGAATCACCTCAAACTGCATTTGCAGATATATTCTTTGTAGGTCTGCTAACCATTGATTAAACACACCTAAAATTTTTGTATTTTCATTTTCATACTGGTTTGATTCCTGGACTTGTGACTTTGAGGAAGGTGGAGTTTATTCAGTTATTAGTTTGGTGCTAATTAAAGATTAAGTGATATTCTAAGCAATCTAAATAATGGCCCTAACTGTGCTCCAGTAGAATAAACTGGTGTAAGAATGGAGTTTACAGCATATAGCATTTCAGGCAGGTTGCATTCAGTGTAACTGTACTCAAACTAACAGTCCATATTCACATGATAACAGACCATTGTGTAAAATACACATGAAATGTCTTGGCATAAAACAATGTGCAATATTTCATAAGAAGTAAGTACAGTGGAAGGTATACCATGAAGTATTTTTTGATTTCTCGCTCCAATGGTAATTAAATGAACCATTTAATGCATATTCCCATAATGCTACAATATGAACATTCACTTTAAATCAAGATAGGCATAGAATTACCAAGATATCAAGACATAGCCAATTAGTTATTACATTATTATTGACTATATGACCCAAGCTGTACTTTACATACTTGTGTCTACTTTTATAACTGATGACTTGTATTTCTTAATTCCTTCACATAAAAGTTATGTATGGTATCAGATGGGTATTAGACTTACTAGAGTGATTAGTTCATATGTTATATAAATGTATAATCAATATGTTGTACATCAGAAACTAATATAATATTATATGTTAATGGCAATTGAAAAATTAAAAAATTAAAGATAATAATTACAGCATAAAAGAAATACTAAATTAAGTTTGCTAAGGATAGTTTTCTGGGAAGATTAAGAGTTATATTTGAGTTCTTATTACCCAAAACTACTGAACAAAGCTATCCATTTAATAATAAAGTAGTCACATATGTGGAAATAGTGGTACCTCAAAACTAGTCCTTGTCACTTGTAGATGAACACACCTCCACCAGGAGGGTCAGGGGTAGAGAGAGCATTTCTACTGAGAGATTTCTCCAGTGAAGATGTGCTTTTCTTCCTCTTAAGGCTTTAATGAAAGTGTTCAGAGAGCTTGGTGCATGCCCCTGGGCTTGGAGGAAACTGCTTGTCTCATGAGAAATCTACAGGGGAGACTATGGCTGGCTGGCCACTTAGATTATGGAGAAAGAAGATGTCTGTATTGTGCATGCTATGACAAAGGATGCATGAGTGCTTCTGCTTATCTGATAGGGCCGTGTAATAGAATTAGATTGAGCAGTCATTTTTGATTCTGCCTATAGGAATGTCCTGAAAAGACAAAGTGATCACATTGGAAAAGACTGCCTACTTCTGTACTGAGGAAGAGGCTATAAGGAAATGGTGGAGAGATACAGATATATTCACCCAAGAAAAATATATTTGGGAGATCTCAGTTGCCTGAAAGATGGACCTTTAAAGAGACCCAGGAACAAGAATTGATTCAATCCATTAACTACTGAGTTAATTATTAATAAATACTTGATAATCCTGGAGAGCACCAGTGCCAGCTGAAAACAGTACCAATAAGGTGAAACCTTCGCTTCCTCTACATAGAGGCACAGAGGAGAATAATTAGGAGGAGGGGGACCTGTGCCTGGTGCTCATCTATGGGGTACCATGAGACTGCAAGTCTGAAAATTCTGGGCTAGCTACTATAGCATGTAGGTGACACTTATGCTGTCAGTGCTGAAGGTTCTTACCTCATCCTTCTAAGGGAGTGGTTATCAGAGTAAAGAGAAAAGAAGCCAACCACACCCCTTTCCCTAATTGTAAGCTTCCCACCACAACAGTGCCAGACTAATGGGGTGAGAAAGGAATCTGTACACAAAGTTTAGAATTTTACTCTTGCACTATATCAGCTCACAATACTCCCCTACTGAAAACTCTTCAGTGGCTCTTCATTCTTCTCCCTCTAAAAGCCAACATCTTTTTTCATAGCTTACAACTCTGCTGCTCAAAGAATGGTCCTTGGACTAGTATCATCTGGGAGTTTATTAAAACTCTTCAATCTTAAGCCACACCCCAGTTCTATTAAGTCAGAACTGTATTTTAACAAAGTGATTTACATGTTCTTCGAGTTTGAGAAGTAGTGACCTATAAACTCTCCCCTGGTCACCTTAAAACAGGCATTTCTCTCTATTTTGCTTATTGGTACTTCATTAGTTTATAGAATAATGCCTGCCACATAGTAGGTGCTTAATAAATGTGTTGAAAAAATATTTAAATATTTTTTAATTACCATTCAATTTTTCCAAGGGCTTCCTGTGATTAAGAAAGGCAAATCTCTGTAAAGTACATTATTTTACTAGCATTTGTTTTCATCAAGAAGAACAAAATATGCAAGTTATTCCAACTGGAGACTATAAATTATTACTCATCTTGACAATTTCATTTTTTATTTGCTTTTAGAGGGGAAGAAAGGGAGAAGGAAAGGGAGAGAAATATTGGTGTGCAAGAGATATATCAATTGGTTGCCTCTCACATCCCCCAATTGGGGACCTGGCCTACAATCCAGGTGTGTGCCCTAACTGGGAATTAAACCCTGACCTTTTGGTTCAGAGGCCAGCACTCAATCTACTGAGCTACACCACCTAGGGCTTCATTTTCTATTTATTTTTTCCTTATCATTTATACCCCCCCCCCATATTCTCTTCCACCTCCATCCACTCCCCTTTCCCTGCATTCACTGCATTGTTTCCATGTTTCTGAGTTCTTCCACAATTTCAATAAAAGAAAGCTTTATATAAAATAACTTAGTAAATTCTTTCATATTTAGTCAAATGAATGTCTCTCTTGAGAGCTTAAGGAAATGCAAAGAGATTCATCTAACATAATTTTATCAAGACTAGTGTTTGAACATTATGTGTATTGTCTTCCCCCCAACAAAGAAGTGAACCTGATCTTTTATTTTCTCTTTCCATCCAAATTTGAATATTTTGGTGTACAAGCTCACTTGCTTTTGCCAAACTGACCTGTTTCTAAGAAAAGCTAAATATGTGCATAAAGAAAATTGAAAGGGCTTTTTACATGACAAGTAATTTTTATAAAACAGCATTTTGATGAGTTAAGAGTAAGCAAATCAGAAACAGATGGATTAAAAAGCTATTGAGACCCACACATTTGAAAAGCAAATTAAAAAATTACTGTTTTGTATCTTTAAATATAAAAATAACATGTATAGTTTGAAACTAAACTTTTCTAGCTTTTACCATCTTTTGACTTGAAGGTCATGCTTGCTATGTGTTTTTTTATGGAAAGTATTTTCTATTTATAAACTTCCTCTTTATAACATTTTCAGGGCAATTGAGTTGTTCTAATCTCTGTTTTTGAACTAAGGTAAATATTTTGTTAATATAAACATGATAGTTTAGTTATTCAGGTTTTCTTCTATTTTAATATAAGGCATGGCAAAGCATTTGTTCAGTTTTAGTGTTTAGTTTTGTTTTTGGTTACAAGGAATAGAGATGAATATGGGCTACTTTAAAATAGATATTCTACAAAAATATAGAGACATGAAGAAATCCATATACTTGAACAAGGATACATACATCAGCATCTCCATAATTCAGTCATGGGGAAAACTGAATTGGGAGACCACTAGAAATGACTGATGGATTATCTTTCTCATGAGGTTTTACTAGTGGCTTCTCTTCTCATCTTAAACATTTCCCCCACTTTGCTTATTATTAACCTCATAAATTCAGCTTCAGCTTCAGCTTCAAATGACCCATAGTGTCTCTGGCCTGAGTTTACTCAATTAATCTGTCAACTCAGCTGCCACAGCCATCTGCTTCATCTCTACACTTCTGAATTCATTTTGTAAAGAAATTTTTATTAAATATATTGGTGTGACATGGGTTAATACAATTGTATGTTTCAGGTATACAATTCTATAATATATCATCTGTATATTGTAGTGTGTGTTCACCACCCTAAGTTGAGTCTCCAAAGAGCACTTCAATTGGCCCAGTTCACTTTAAAAAATTTCTCACCTGAGGACATTTTTCATTGCTTTTAGAGAGAGTGGAAAGGAAAGAGAAAGAAAAAGAGAGAAAAACATCAATGTGAAAGAGGGAAATATTGATTGGTTGCCTCCTGGCGTGCCCTAATCAGGGATTGAACCCTCAACCCAGGTTTGTGCCCTGACCAGGAATTGAACCTGCAACATTTTGGTGTACTGGACAACACTCCAATTAAGTGAGCCACACTGGCCAGGGCCCATTTTACTTTTGAACCAGGTTACTAATCACTGAATGCTATGGGTGAGCTAAGTGGTACAATCAACTGTGGTTAAACAGTTGGGTTTCTTCTATAAGAGAGAAGCTTGTGGACAGGTGTTGAGATTAGTGCTTAGGTTTAAGTGTACTAAATATAGACTCCAGGATTCACCAGCCTGAAGATAATTTCCAGAAAAATATTTTTTTGCCAAATATGTCCTTTGGGAAATAAAATATCACTTATTTCTCTTTTCAAGAATTGAGAAGTTTTAGATTTTTGAATTTAGGATGCCAAAATTGGAAAGGGTGTGGATGACTTTCAAAGCACATAATTTCACTTAATCTGTCTAAATTTTAAGAAAACATCAATTACATAACTGTTTAGGAACATGTCTTTGGAGATCATTTATTGCACTGTTTTAATATATTCACTCTATTTTTTGCCCCTAACATCTCTGAACTATTCCTTGAAAAAGGAGTCTTTGATTTGATACATGCTAAACTTACAACAGGATTCATATTAAAAAAGAAAAAAGACTTGAAAAATTGGAGGAGATCTAATGAAAACCTGATAACAATCGGAATATGCTTTATTTTGCCTAGAGAAGGCACAGGAGAGAGTAAATAATAATTCAAAAATATATGTTTGATGTTGGATGTAGACAAAAATCTGTCCTGTCAGCAACTGGACCTCAGAAAACCCAGAAAAGGGAGCTAATAACCAGCATAGGAAAGCATATAGAACAAACTGGACAGACAGACCTGAGTTCTGACCTTGGCTTTGCCAGCTAATAGCTGGATTGCCTTGGTTTCCTGGTAACAGTCTTGGACTGGATGCCAGATGAGGTTCTTCACTGTGCTAAAGAGAAATCACAGGAAGGGAATTCCAGGGCCACTGATCATACTGTACAAGTGGTTCTAAGAAGGACCTTTGTAAAATTCTTACCCTTTCCTTTGGCCAGCTGAGAAAATGCATTTATGTGAAATTTTATAAAGAACAAGGATTTCTTCTATATCCTGTTTCATGTTTAACCCAGAATTTAAGGTTTTATCACTCATACAATGGTTTTAAGCTATACTAAAAATAAACAAACAGACAAACCAAAAAACAAAAGAGAAAAAGAAAAATCTGATTCACCTGGCAACATTTCAGCTTGTAAATCAGAAGCAGAGCTTGGTATATTTTTTATATCCCCTTTAAAGAAAACCAGAACCCATGTTGAATAGGTGGTTGTGATTAAAATAATTATATCTGACTGATGATTAATTAATGGAAAACCACATAATTTGGCCTGAGACTGATTACAAGAAAAAAAAAGGGCAAATATTGCTAGTGACAAAAATAAAGGTGTATCAATATAGCTCTGAATGGATATAAACCCTAACAATATTGATTAAAAACTACTTTTAGGCTCCTTCAGAAACATAGGATGTTTCCTTGCAGCAAATCAAGCATTAGGAGAGAGTATCATAGTTTTGAAATAGGAATCCCTGAAAGTAGTCACTAACAGGGGCATTTATCCCTGGCTCTCAGATTCAAGATTATAGTAGAGCCTTTTTAAACTTCTCAGTATTTGATTTGAGGAGTCATTTTCTCTCCCACAATAATATCAGCTTTTATAAATATATCCATATAATATTTGCCTATTTAGATACTCCAAGGACAATGTAGAATCTCAGTCTCTGGAAGAAATGGCAGGTCCATAACAGCACTAGTCTGCTCTAGAAGAGGCAGTGCTCAGCAAGGCATAGTTTGAAGGCCTAAGAAAAACCAAAATATTGTTCATGTCCAAGGACAATTGCTATTCAGATTAAGAATTTTCCTCTTTGGCTTAAAAAAAACCCCAGATATTTATTGGATGGAAAACACCTAACATCTTGCTAGCAATGAGCTTATTGTAATGGTTTTCTTCATAATAAGAGGGACTAGTGCAGTATGTGCATTTTTGGCCCCTAAGCAGGAAGTGTAAAAAAAGTTCGCTGAAAATAAATGTTTTTCCTTAGACTGACTCATCTTTTTATATGTATCAGCTATAATTTTATGATTTTATATATTATGTGGTATTTTGGAAAATACTAATTTAAGATGCATGATAGTGCCATGTACTTTTATTATGCTAGTGTCCAATATGATTGCCAAAATTATACAGTAACATAAAACTGCATCCTATTTTAATCACAAATTATTAAATAAGCCATAAGACAAGGTAGTCTAAGTTTATTGACTATAAAACCCAGAAGTTCTTTAGCATTATTCATCCATAATGACTATTGGTAACATGAAAGTAGCAATGTGATAAATACATGCCTGAAGGAAGTGCATATAAACAGAAGATAAAAATGATATCTACTGATCTTGTTCAAGAAAAAAAAATAAATGTCATACCACAGCTCAAGTACTGACAAAGTTTACTGGGTTTACACTGGCATAGTGAGTCTCTGCCTTTGACTCTTTGGTGTGCATGCCAGGGAAATGAAGAGAGGGTCTGTAACTTGTCTAAGAACACCATGGTTTTCAACTATTTGCTGTAGCTTCGCCCATCCAAATTTGTAAAACCTACTGATATTAAAACTAAAATAGAGAATTCGTAGTCTTAGGAAATATTTGCTGAGCCAAGATGAAAGTTTGGATGTGCTTAAACAGTTTCTGAACTAATTAAAAGAAATGCCACTTGTTAGGTCTAAGTTCTTTCTGTCTGTACCATGTATTTTTCAAAAGTAAATCCCACAACAACTCACTTACAAACATTGCTAATGAGATTAATTTTTATGAAGGAAATCATTTTATTTTTACCAAAATTGTACAATCACAAGGGGCAAAGAGTAATTCAGTGAACTTGATCTCATTTAATCAAATAAGCTGTGTTTATTCAATATTCTTTGGGAATTGGGGAGACACATAAAAAAAAAACTTAAGTAGAATTTACTTAAGACTATTAGTATTGGGGATTTTGTGTTTTTATAAGTTTGGATGCTCTCAGCACACTACATCTCCATTAGTCAGGACTCACAAAGCTCTGTGCACCTGTGAGCTAAAGTGATGGTAATTAAACTGAACACTGAACACTTGGGGAGTTCTCTAACATTCAGACAAAAAAATTATTTCTTTTTCTGCCCTGGCTGGGTGGCTCAGTTGGTTAGAGTTTTATCCTGTGTGCCAGGGACATATCTGATTTGATTCCCAGTGGTTGGGGTTCATGCATGGGGTGGGTGGGGGTGAATCGATGTTTTTCTCTCTCTCTGACAGTGAACATGTCCTTCGGTAAAGATTAAAAGAGAGAGAGAACAAAATTTCCTTTTCCATATTCTGCCATGGCTAGTTTTATAGGTGATGGTAAAGGATTCCAAAGCCACCAACCTACAAGGGGTTGAGGTGGCAGCTTCAGGTAAAATTGATTTAATTATTCAGTAGTCTTAACTCATTATGACAAGGGTGATTCAAATTACTGGTTCAAATATATGGAATTGAAACCATATCCAGGAAGCTTATTTATTTGATTATTTCTATTCCTTCAATTTGTCCTTTTCATCCTACTCTTAACCAACTTTCCTTCCTTTATCCCCACATCTTTCTGGATTTTGCATTTGTAATTTGATGCAGATCCACTATGACATTTTGCTAAAGATTTCTGGTAGTTTCCTAGAACCCAAATCATAGTGACACCTTCAAATATATCACATTTTTCTCAAGAAATCAAGTCACTCTCAACCCCTTTATTCTCAGTGAACATCTTAGTCTTCTTTGAATTGCTCCTTTTCTTCTATGCTTTCCTAGTTTGCTCTCCCTACAGGGACTTGGTGATTTCCGTCTCATACTGAACGCCTTCTCTAGGACATGGCTAGGTTTTCAATTTGCTTCTCTTGTCTTCTCCCTAATTTGCTAACATGTAACTCTATCACATACTTAAATATGAAATCAACTACAAAACATGCATCAATATGCTTGGCTTTCAAGTGAATGACCCATTCTTTGCTTCTGCTCAACTGACACATCCTTTGAGTACTCTAACCTGTCCTCTGGCTCCTCGTATTAACCTCAAGGTTACTCCTTGGCCCTTTGCAAATCTCAATCTTTCTCACAACTGTAGGAATCTCTTCCTTTGAAGGTTACTAATGGCCTCTAATTATTGAAATCAGCTTCCTTTCTGCAGAATTGCTTTGCCCATTGTGATAGTTGTGGTATCCAACAGTTAGCCTTACTTACCTTTTTGCTATTCACCTGTCTGACTTTTCTAATCACTCTCTCATCTTCATCATTATCCCACATCTCTTGACTGTCATTTGATATTTACCACTTTATTTTACTGTGATCACATTTCTAATTTTCCATACTTAATTTTAGAACATTTCAGATCATATTGCCATGGTGTACAGCTTACTTTTTCAAGAATTTCTAAACTCATGCAGTTGCTCCTCTATCTCCTCCATTATTATTTCTTACCTGGACTCCTGATTTATCTTCCTGACTACTATACCTGCTTACTCTTCTCTCTTCCATAATCCATTCCTCACATTGCATTTATAGATAGCTTTTTAAATCACTATCACTCCTTTACTTAAAACTCTCCAATGGTTTCACACAGCACTTAAAATTAAAAGCTTCTTTTTCTAAAAGTATATTTTATTGATTATGCTTTTACAAATGTCCCAAATTCTTTTTTTTTTTTTTGCTTCTCTCCACCCACGACCTTCATTCCTTCCTGCAATCCCACCTCCCCTTAGTTCATGTCCAAGAGTTGTACATATAAATTCTCCAATTTTATCCTTTCCTCTATTATTCTTAATTTATTCCTGTCTTTTACCCACCAATTATGTTTTTCTAATTCCTTCACTATTTCCCTGCTTTACTCCCTTCCCCCTCCCAGCTGATAACCCTCCCAATGATCCCCGTATCTATGATTCTGGTCCTATTCTGGTTAATTTCTTAGTTTGTTTTTGTTTCTGTTTTTATTTTTTTTTAGGCTCTGTTGATAGTTGTGACTTTGTTGTCTTTTTAATGTTCACAATTTTGATCCTCTTTTTCTTAAGTAAGTCCCTTTAACATTGCATATAATAATGGCTTGGTGATGATGAACTCCTTTAGCTTTACCTTGTCTGGGAAGCACTTTATCTGCCCTTCCATTCTAAATGATACCTTTGCTGGATAGAGTAATCTTGGTTGTAGGTCCTTGCTTTTCATCACTTTGAATACTTCTTGCCAGTCCCTTCTTGCCTGCAAAATTTCTTTTGAGAAATTAGATGATAATCTTGTAGGATCCCATTCATGAGTAATTCTCTTCTTTTCTCTTGCTGCTTTTGAGATTCTCCCTTTATCTTTAATTTTTGGCATTTTAATTATGATATGGCTTGGTGTGGTCCAATTTGGTTCTAGCTTGTTTGGGACTCTGTGTGCTTCCTGGACTTGTATTTCTGTTTACTTTGCCAGATTTGGGGAGTTTCCCTTCATTATTTTTTTCACACGAGTTTTCAATTTCTTGCTCTTTCTCTTCTCCTCTGGCATCCCTATGATTTGGATATTGTCAAATTTAAAGTTATCCCAGAGGTTCCTAAGACTCTCATCATTGTTTCCAATTCTTGTGTCTTCTTTCTATGCTGATTATCTGTTTATTTCTTCCTTATGTTCCAAATCATTAATTTGGATCTTGTTTCCTTCCCTTCACCATAGGTTTCATCTGTATTTTCCTTTTTTTTTCACTTAGTTTATCTTTCATTTATTCCCTTCTGTGTTTGCCATATTTAAACATGTTTTTCAAGTCTGTGAGCATCTTTATTACCAGCATTTTAAACTGTGTGTCTGTCAGGTTGGCTATTTGTTTGTCACTTAATTGTCCCACTGGGACCCTGATCTGTTCCCTTTTTTGAGCCATATTTCTGTCTCCTTAACCTGACAGGCTCAAGTGTTTGCCTCTGTGTCTTAGGTAGAGCTGTTGCACCTGTTGTGGTGTAAGGGGTGGAGTCTTGGGTATTTGTCAGTATAGGTGACTTGTTTTATCATGTTGTGGTACTGTATGTGAGGGAGGGGTCTGAGAGGAAACAATGCTGTTTGCTATGTACTCACCCTTTTTCCAGGCTCTTCTGTTGCTTCCTGTATGGGACTAGCTCTTCTTTAGCTGTTGTCCTGGCTGTGGTTCCCAGAGTGAGTGGGACTGTGGATGTTCCAGGACTGTGGAACAAACGGACCCTTCTGTGATACCAGCAGTTTCTTCTGCTGCCCCAACCCCTAGTGGTGTTCACAGTCGGAAGCAAGGTGGTTTTATATTCCCCCTGGCACTGGAACCATGAGCTGAACAGTCTGGTGTGGTGCTGGGACACACAACAGGTGTTCTTCTGTGACTGCGCTTTATGATGGTTGCCCATAGTCACTGCTTCACTGCTGCTGCCTCACATCAAACTGTTCCACCTGTGCTGCATCCTTTCTGTCCTGGCTCTGCCCCTTCTACCTGTCTGGATGAGTATTTCTTCTTTATATCTTTTGTTTGTTGGATTTCTATGCCGCTTGATATTCTGGAATTTCTAGTTGTCTCTAGTTTTGAAGTAGATATACCCATATCTGGTTGTGGAGGGAAATGCAGGGTGTCTGTCTTGGATTATATCCAAATAAAAGCTTCTTAACACTGACATCAAAGCCCTATGCCCCATGGCCTCTGCTTACCTGTCCAAATTCTTCTGCTCTCCATCTTTCTTTATTCATAACTTCAGTAACTTTGGATATCCTCTCTTTCTTTTTCCAATATTTAAGGCTTTTCCTAGACTTTGCACCAACTCTTCCTGCTGCTTAGAAAGCATGGATGGTTCTTTTTGTCATTGAGACTGTGGCAGCTTAGGTTTCACCTCCTCAGAGAGCTCTCTCCAAACTACCCATGTTAAAGTAACACATTTAATTTACCCTCAATTAGTTTCAAATCTTTGTTTTTAGGAGAGCATTTGCCCTGATTTGACTGATTGTTTCCTGGTTTATATGTTTCAATATTGTCTTTGTTTATTTGTGTCTGCTTTCTCCCACTAGGACACATTCTTACCCAGGGAAAGCCTCCTCCTTTTCCTTTTTTTTTTTTTTTTTCCCTTTGAGAGGTAGGGAGAGAGACCTCAATGTGAGAAAAACCTTACACAGCCTGGTGGGGGATTGAACCCACAATGTAGGCATGTGCCCTGATCTAGGATCAAACCTGAAACCTTTTGGTATATGGGATGACACTCCAAACAACTGAGCCACCCTGGCAAGGGCTTCCTTTCTTTTAAAACAATAGTATCCCTAGGACCTGGAGTAGTCCTAGCACATAATAGCCTCCATATATGTTAGCTGAATAAATATCTTTCGGAAATTTTAAGAATGTAGCCACTATAAAAAATAGTAGAGAGTTTCCTAAAAAAAAATAGAAATACCATTCAATCTAGCAATCCTACTTCTGGGTATTTATTCAAAAGAACTGGAAAAAGCATCTCAAAGAGGTATTAACACATCTATAGACATTGTAGCACTATTCACAGTAGCCAAGATATGAAGACAACCAAAATGTTGATTGGTGACTGAATAAAGAAAATGTAGCATGTAAATATTATGACATATTATTCAGCCTTAAATAAAGGAAACTCTTCAATATACAACAACATGAATGAACCTTGAGTACATTCTGCTTAGTGAAACAAGCCAGTCACAGAAGGACTACTACTGTGTGATTCCACTCATGAGAGCTATCTGAAACAGACAAATTCAAATAATGAAAGAGTAGAATAATGGTTGCAAGATCTGAGGATGGGTCAGAGATTTGCCAATCAATGGGTATAAAGTTTAGTTAAGTAAGAGGAATAAGTTCTAGAGATTTGCTATACAAAATTGAACCTATAGTTAATAACACAGCATTATACACTCAAAATTTGTTGAAAATAGATCTCATATTAAGTGTTCTTACCACAAAAAGTAGAGAATATTTCCTTGTTTCTAGTATTCTCTAATTATTCAGTTATATTCATTTATTTATTTAATTTTTCCAAGTATTAAAGTTTAATAAAAAAATTACTTTTATGACTTTTTCAGCCACCTGTTTTAACTTTTAAAGAGTTGTTAGAAACTTCTTTTTCAGTCCATGACATTCTGAAACATTATAGTGATGCATGTTAGCAGAGTTTTTTTTTTCTCTCTGTCTCTGTCTTCAGGACATTCTGTGAGTCTGGTGTTTCTTTCTTTCTTTCTTTCTTTTTAAATTTAATTTTACTGTTGTTGTGTTATATCCATCCCATTTCCCCTCCCCTCTCTCCCCTTCCCCACCTACCCACTGTCCCCCAAAGCCAATCCCACTTGTTTTCCATGTCCATGGTTCTTCCATGCTAGTTCCTTGACTAAACTGTTCCCCTTCTTTGCCTTCTCCTCCCTTCCCCCTCACTCTCCCCTCTGTCCACTGAAGGTCTATTCATTATATTCATGCATCTGGTTCTGTTTTGTTTGTTTGTTTCTTTTATTCATTATTGTCCTGTAATGGGTGAGATCATATGGTATTTGTCTTTCACTGACTGGCTTATTTTACTAAGCATAATACTCTCCAGTTCCATCCATGTTATTGCAAAGGGTAGGAGTTCCCTCTTTCTTTCTGCTGTGTAGTATTCCACAATGTACCAAAGTTTTTTTGACCCAATATCCACTGATGGGCATTTAGGCTGTGTTTCCAGCACTTGGCTATTGTAAATAGTGCTGCTGTGAACATAGAGGTGCATAGGTCCTTATGAATTGATGTTTCAGGATTCTTTGGGTATAGTCCTAGCAGTGGAATTGCTGGATCAAAAGGCAGTTCCATTTTAGTTTTTTGAGGAAACTCCATACTGTTTTCCACAGTGGCTGCACCAGCCTGCATTCCCACCAATAGTGCACCAGGGTTCCCTTTCCCCCACATCCTTGCCAACAGTTGTAGTTTGTTAATTTGTTGATGATAGCCATTCTGACAATGTGAGGTGTGAGGTGTGAGATGGTATCTTATTGTGGTTTAATCAAAGGATGTTGAGCATCCTTTCATATGTCTTTGTGTTCTTTGTATGTCCACCTCAGAGAGTTGTCTACAAAGTTTTATTTATTAAAAACTCCAAAAGACAGTATCAAATTAGCATCTGAAGATGGCACAGATTTACTCTCCATTAAGTCTTAGAATGTGACTACTAATCTACATGTTTGCTCACATTGGACATAATCAAACTATAAAAGTCTTTGTGTTGTCTTTCCTGATTCTCTGTGTTGACTGACTAGCCTCAGCTAGGCAATTTTTCTGTTAGTCTTGTTTAAAGATTTTTACAAGATGATAGTTAAAGGAATGCTGGAGTCTTTCAGAGGCTCAAATTGGTACCTGGAAAAGCAGAGCCACACTCCTTGGCTGCTTTTAATTTCAGGACATTTTCCATCTATGCCATCCATATGCGCTCTTCAGCAGAGGAGCTGGACCTCTTCCATACTGCTGAGGATCCCCAAAAATCTCATACAGGAGGGAAAAATTGCTAGGCATTCTTAATTCCTGACTCAGAGTTCCTGTAATGTCACCCTGCCTCTCTTAGTGAAAGCTGTCAGGAGCTCAGTCCAGATTCAGGGAAGGAGTGGCATAAATGTGAATGGAAAATGTGAGTGGAAGTGGGGATGTTAGAGGCCAGTGTTGGAACTGAGTGACCACAGGTAGGCACTTGTGGAATAGCAGGACCAGGCAGTGATGAACAACAGCCAGAGATGTCACCTCAGTTTGAACCAGAATTCCCACTTCCATGGTGGAGCATTATTATATATTATAAAGTCATGAAATTAAACTTGTATGACAAAGGATAATGGAAAAAATTAACATGAAAATGTATTTCTTAGAATTTAGCTAGTTCCTAAAATCTGAGAGTTCTATTTATTATTTAAAGAGAATGTAAATGAATATGACACTATTTAGTTTTTTAATAATCAGACCTAATCCCTTTTTATTGTTTTAGAGTTTTAACTAGATTTCTTAAATTCCATTTTTAAAGTATCTTCCATCTCATGTATGCTACTGTAGGAATCCACAAGCATGAATGGAATCTTTCTCGTGGTTTATCTTTGACATTGGTTTTACTGAAGCACTCCTTTTAAGAGTTGTGGAATAATACTAATATGCCCACCAGATAATCTGCCCTCCAGTGTTTAATACCAAGTACCCAAGCCATAGCTTTAACCATTGCAGCACTCCATTCATTGCTGACATGGAATGCTCAGGAGAACCAGCATCCTTTGATTGTGGTTTGAAGCCCTTTAGACAGGTCTGTAAACCGGGAGTGACAGTGGCAATAAGGCTCCCAAATAATGCTGGGTTTGGGTTATTTTGTGATTGGTGCAACACATTTTGGGGGCAAGTCTAGATGTTGTTAGACACTCAAGCTAGCAGATCTGGAAAGAGGTAATAAGGAGATGTAGAGGTGCAGAGGGAAACAACTAACTGGAACAAAAAGAAACTTGGTGACACCTTGTGTAAGAGCAGCTGTGTGGTCTGAGGTTGGGGTTACTGCGGTTGCAAACACTCTTTCCTGCCTTTGTGTAGAAAGGCAATGAGAGGGGCAATGCTCATGTAGATTGAGGACTGGATGATTGGACACATTGCTTTTATCAATTTTTTTTTTTCTCCCTGTGTTTTTCTGAAACATGATACATGCTTCCTTCTATTATGTAACAATTATACAAATAAGCCACCTTGGAAATTTTAATTTTTTCAATGTATACGTGCCATGAGAATCAAGAGGGTATCTTTTTATTTATTTTTTAAATGGTCTCTGCTCAGAGAGTCCAGGAGATACTTTAAGGATCATTTGTTTGTTTGCAATGATTTTAGAAGATCTGAGGACCTACCAGGAGCCAGTATCTTGATTCTTTCACTGATATTAGAATGCAGGCCTGAATTGAGCTGCACATCACATAGTTGTAGGACACTGCTAGTGGCTTTTGTTTTTAGATTTGTTTGCCTCTCTACCCATAGTCTCTCAAGATTGATTTTATTCAGCTTTCAGTCCTTAAATATCTGTTTAAGGTAACTCTCTGAGTGGGTGGCAAAAAGGTGATGTGTGTTCAGTCTTCCCTTCAGGAATGAAGGGCTTACTGTGCCAGCAGCTGACACAGCTGCCTCCAAGGTAACCTTAGATTGTCAGCTACCTTCAGAGACCACCTCATCTGCAGAGACCCACCTCACCCAAAGTCATAGTCTTATTATGGGACATCTGGCAGTCACTGACTAATGCAGGTCATGGGTTTTAGAAGCCTGCCTTTTTCTTCAACTCAGAAGTGTTCTCCTCTACTACTCCCCTAGTTTTTCCCCCTCTCTTCCTACTCACAGTTGATCAGAGGGCACTCGTGATAACTATGTATGAGGGGGACCTAAAAACACTTGGATTTGTTTATAAAAAATTGTATATTTATTTTTATATGTTTAAACTTCAGTCACCTTCAAAGTATTCTCCATTTGATGAAATGCAAGTATCAAGATTTTTTTCCCACTGCTCAAAAACAGTTTTAAACTCATCAAATTTAATGCCTTTTAGTGATTTTGCTGTTTTTTTATTTTGTTTTGTTTTGTTTTGTTTCACCTTTTCCACATCAGTAAAACATTTTCTTTTGAGGACATTTTCCATCCAAAGAAACAAAATAAAAACTTGATCATGATAAGATTAGGTAAAAAGGGAGGGGGGCACTGGGATCATGTTATTTTTGGTCAAAAGCTGTTGTACACTCAGAGTGGTGTGGGCAAGTATGCTCGTAAATCACCCAACATGAAATGGACAAACATGTTGATATTATCTTCAAAACAAAAATTCACTGAAGCTGAACACAGCCTCTCAAAATGATGTCAGCAGGTACACTGATACAGATGGGTTCCTAGAACACTCACTTAGCAAGGGAAGCCTGGACTACAAGGGGCCCACCCTACAGAAGACAATTCCATGGTGTGTGTGTGTGTTCCCTAATATGTAGAGGTCTGTCTCAGGATCTGCTTTCTGGAGAACCTAACCAGAAATACCCTTAAATTCACATGGCCAACCTTATTTTCCCTTGAGCTTCAGATTCATGAATCAAACTGTTTAATCAACATTTTTGTTTGCATTTTTCAAAGTCATTTCAACCTTACCAGGTTCAGAACTGAATTTCTGAAAGCTTCTCCTATCACAATTGCCATGCCTAGTGATTGTCACCACTAGCTACCTAGATAATTCTACCCCAATTCTAACCATCATCCTTGAATTTGGTCTCTTCCTCAAGACCAAGATCCTACTGATTAACATCTTGTCAGCTCCATCTTCTCATTGCGTCCCAAATCCAATCAATCACTCTCACCATTTCTACTGCTATAGTCCTATCCACACTGCCATAAGTTCTCACCAGGCATAAACCCATGATCTCCAATGTCTCTGTCTCCCCTCTTGCCCTTCTACACATGCCTTATCTAATGTTTAAATGAGATCTTGTCATTCCTGTGTAACTCTTAACGGTTTTCCCCTATAAGAACCAAATCTAGACTCTCACCAAAGCCCCACAATCATAATTCCATACTTACAGATCTCATAATTTACTGATGCTTTACTATTTTCCAGGCATGTTGGATTTCTCTCTTCTGTTGTACACACTAATTCTTTTATGTCCCAGAGCATTTTCATTAACAATTTTTGCTGCTTGGAAGGTTCCTCTCCAAGAAATTTGCTGGCCTCTTTCTCCTTCTTTATCTCCAATGTCATCTCTTTTGAAGGGTCATCCTGACCACTTAGCTAAGCAATTCTCAGGGTGTTTGATAACTTGATTTCATTTTATCCTCTTTACAGCAGTCATTAGTCCTGATATTTGTTGCAGTGGACTGAATTTGTATTCCCACAAAATTCATATGCTGAGGACTTGTCCCCATTGCAACTCTATCTGGGGATAGGGTCTCTAGGAATTAATTAAGGTTAAATGAGGTCATAAGGTGTGCCCTAATCTAATAGGAATGTGGGCCTTACAAAAATAAGATACACACATATATATAAATATGAATATATATTCATATACATACAGGGTGGGGCAGAAGTAGCTTATAGTTGTTAGTGTACAAAATAGTTTATTGTTGTGTTATTATTTATTTATTATATTATTTACCATATAAACATTATAAAACTACTTTTGCACCACCCTGTTTATTCCTCCTCTCCTTCTCTCTCATCATGTGAGCACACCACTAGAAGGTGGCCATCTGCAAGCCAGGAAGAACACACCTTTACTAAAACCAAGCCATGCTGCCACCCTGATCTGGGGCTTCAAATCTTCAAAATTTCAAGAAAATTAATTTCTGTTGTTTAAGTCACTCAACCTATGGTATTTTTTTTTTTCAGTTAATTTTTTTATGGCAGCCCAAGTAGACTAATATATTTGCTTATCAGTTTACGTGTTTGTTATTTGTCTCCCACCACAAGATAGCAGACTTTTGGGGCAGGGCGTCATCTCCTGTGCTCATTGCTATGTCTCCAGAGCAAGGAGCAGTAATGGGTGTGTTGCAGGCATTTGATTAGAACATTTTTTGAGGCTAGGTGCCAGTTGCCTCAAAAAATAGTTAGGTTGAGGAAAAGACAGATGTATAAATTTAAGTGCTATTATTTCTGGCAGGCTGTTATTTCTAGGGAAACTTTCCTAGCTTAGATCATTAAAAAATATAGATTAACTGTGAAACATTTCTTTAAATTTATATAATTGTTAGAGAAGAAGTCAGGATCTAAAATGATTGAAAATGACAGTTGAGAGACTTGGCAACTGCTTTGGGGAGATCTAATCATTAAGAAGTGGAGAGAGGTTTATGTGTATTCTGGTAAAAATACAAATTGGATAATTGAAAAAATCCTGGAAATACTTCTAATATTTATGTAAGTGAAGAATATTTCAAGAAATTGGTATAAATTTATCAGACATTGATTAAAACAAACCAATTGGGAAAGACTTTGAAAAATTCCTAAGAGCAAGGCCAACGTTGGAGGTGAGGAGAGATTTTTATATGATTTGAATTCAAGAGAAAAGGATTCAGGTTTAATTTTTCACAGAATTGTATCTTCTTTCTTTTTCTCCTTTTTTTTCCCTCTAATTTTCCATTCTCATTTGTTTGTGATTCTTTTATCCATTCAGAAGCTATTGCATGGACTCCTTTCCATGAAATTCCTCCAGGAAACATAATTGCCAATGTATGATTCCTACCTCAAAGGTCTTGGGGTCAATTTGGGTATGTGTGCTTTTGTCTCTGTGTGAATGACACACATGTCTGTGGGGGGCATATGCAGGGAAGGCAAGTGGGAAAAGGAAAAAAGAAGGTCTTTATTGCTCTAACATTTAACTTTAAAGTTTATCATTTCCTTTTGCTGTCAGCTACCAATGACATATCTGGAAGAAACACCTATGGATTTCATTTGTTATGACTTGAGTAGACTAAATTTTTTCCTACCACTTAAAAGAATCATGTCATTTCTAGAAGGATCCTGTCATTTCTGGTTTACCAGAAGTGATTTTGTAATTTGAGGTATTTTTATACGTGTTCTAAGTATAACTTTTCTTGCTGAGTAGTTTTTGCAATTTTAATTCTGATTTTGATATATAGGTTTCTTTTCACTAAAGTGGTAGATTTGAGTTCAGTAAGACAACTACTTTAAGTACTTTCACCCTCATTTAGAAAACAAGGAACTAAAATAATTTATGTTCTCTCTCATCTTATATATAGAAATGCCATTAAGATCCAACTGGTCTCAAAACCTGGAGTTAGAGCTGTTTGAAGAGGAATTTGTTGGTAACAATGAGTGGACTAAACATGAGAAAAGTATTTGAGATGTGTACTTCATAGTGGTTGAGGTTTACTTAATCATGGTATTTCACGGTCAAAGATAACAAAGCTTTGGTACTGTTCTGCACAATATCAACTCTTTGTATTTTCTGATCTGTTCACTAAGATTGAATTTTATCATTTTCTTGCTCAAAGATTCAATTCCCATTAACAGAAACCCACTAAAAGGAGTCCACTTTGTGGCTTCAGTGGCCTACCAAACCAAACATTTGCAGGTCAACTCAGGAGAAGAAAAATGATCTCTTTCAAGATGGCTATTACTGCACCAGCAGAATATCTTTTCAGAAATCAATTTTAACTCAATAGTAGTATCAGTTTTTCTCTATAATCCCTGCTAATATTAAATACAAAATTTCATTGGCAGTGTGTGACAACATTGTTAAGATTACTGCTTTATCCACATATTAATATCAAATATTTATTGAATAATAAGTTGTATTTCATTTTTTCCTTATATTTTTGGCATCCATGCCTCCAATTTTCATAAGGTGTTAAGCAATAAAAATTGTCATAGGTGTTATCTAACATAGATTGTCCTTATCTGGTTTTGAAATTCCAGCATTTACTGAATGCAGAGAATTTGCAGTCTATTCACAATGAAGAACCTAATGCTCAGGAATTCAGAGAAATGCTGTGTGGCAGCCTGTTGGCCTGGTGAATCTCAGCATACAAGGTCTGTCCAGAAGGTATCCAGGCATGTAATATGAAAAATAGAGACATTTGTTGATGAAGATATAAGAAATAATGCACATAGGACAATGACATACCAGCCCCCTTCAAAGTAGGCACCATGGGGCCTCACACTGTTCTCCCGATTACCATCTGTGGTCCCATCATATTTTCCTGGATCTAATCAACAGTATGAAATCTCTTCCCTTTCAAAGGTGATTTTAGTTTTGGGAAAAGCCAGAAGTCGCAGACCACCAAATCTGGGTTGTAGGAGTCTGAGTCACCTGGGTGATTTGATGTTTCACCAGAAAGTGCCTGATACTTTATTCATGAGCAGGCACATTGTCATGATGAAGTTGCCTATCACCAGTTGCCTATGGCTGTCCCCTTCTGAATTACCTAAATAATTTTCATGAAGGATTGTTCAAGCTTAATGCAATATTTGATGCAGAGTCATTCACTTACTTGCTCAGTCATTTTGCATGTGACTGACACACAGCACACATGCTTACTCAAGGGTGTGTACTTCCTGCCTGGACTGACTAGTTCAGTAAAGGCATCATTATTCAGGCATGCACATTCCAGTCCACTCTCCTTTGCTCTGAGGGTTATATCAATGTCCTGCAAACCATTCTTGTTATATTAACAATGGCTGGAATATTTTAAGACCTACCTTGTGATATGAGAAATAGACAGAGGTGAAGAAAAGCAAAAGGATGTCACACAGTGATGATCATAGAGTGATGGTATGGGGAGATTGTTTGGTTATTTTATTATTAATATTTTTAATCCTTACCTGAGGATATATTTTTATTGTTATAGAGAGAGAGGAAGGGGGAGTAAGAAAGAATGAAACATTGATATGAGAGAGAAACATCAACTGTTTGTCTCCCTTATGCACCCCAACTGAGGATTGAACTCACAACCTAGGTATGTGCCCTGACTAGGAATTGAACCTGCAACCATCTCGTGTATAGGATGATACTCCAACCAACTGAGCCACATGGCCAGGGATCTTCAACTATTTTAGAGCAGCAGGGTAAATAGTAAATGGGACTAATAATTAAATAGGTTTCCAGGAACTTTTCCTGTTGACAGTTCCTGAGATCTATAATTGGCCTTAAATCAGAAAAAATAAAAATTCAGGTGCTGTGTCCAGAAGTTTATGAATATTTAATTATTCAGAATTTATAAATTCTGAAAAATATCAGGAACAGATTTTAAGATCACAGAAGGTTCTTTTAGACATAACATTTTATAGTTGTAGCATCTGCTGAATTCTGCTCAGATTCTGATAAGCATTGCTTTAAAGTATAATGGAATGAAACTGTGCCTCTAACTCACACCATTCACAAAAATTAACTCAAAATGGGACTAAAATTTTAAATTGAGACTAGAAGCCAGCTTTAACTGGTGTGGCTCAGTTGGTCAGGCATTGTCCTGTGAACTGAAGGGTCACCAATTCAGTTCCCAGTCAGAGTACATGCCTGGATTTCAGGCGAGTTCCTCATTTGGGGGCATGTGAGAGGCAACCACACATTGATGTTTCTCTACCTCTCTTTCTCCATGCCTTTTTCACTTTCTAAAAATAAATAAGTATTTTTAAAAATTCCCAAAGCCATAAAACTCCTAGAAGAAACTATAGACAAAAAATTTCTTGCCATGGGTCTTGGTAATGATAGTTTTGAATATGGCACCTCAAGCACAAACAATAAAATAAATAAATGGATCTATATTAAAGTAAAAAGCTTCTGTATAGCAAAAGAAACAATCAACAAAATAAAAAGACAACCTACAGAATGGAAAATAATTTTGTAAATCATATACTGATGAGAGGTTTATATTTAAAATAGTCCAATATATAAAGAACTTATACAACTCTGTAGGAAAACTTCCCTAAAAATTTTAAATGAGCAAAGGACCTGAATAGATATCTTTCCTAAGAAGATATACCAATGGCAAATGAATACATAAAACGTTGCTCAACATCACTAATCATCAAGGAAATACAAATCAAAACTACAATGAGATATCTATCACCTCACACCTATTAGAATAGCTATTATAAAAAAGACATGGGCTAACAAATGCTAACAAGTATTAGGAGGAAAGGGAACCCTTGTGTGACAATGGTGGGAATGTTAACTGGTGCAGTCACTATGAAAAACAGTATGGAGGTTCCTCAAACATTAAAAATAGGAGTTCCAGCAAGATGGGGGAAGAATAAGTGGAGCTACACCAATCTCCTCCCAGGTCTCATCTGGAATTACTTTTTTGGAGAAAAAATCAGCTGTAATTACCAACAGAACACCAGCTGGAAAGAAGTCTTATAACCACAGAGAAAACAGAAGAGGATGCTTCATCATAATATGACTGTTAGGAATCACAGAAACATAACAGGGCTGGCTGGGCCCCCACTGGAGGCAGCAGCAGAAGGAATGGAACCAGGGGCTCCACCTGAGAAGGGTGAGTTCTGGTCCCCTAGCTGGGTGTCCCAGCCTCCAGCAACATGTGGGAGAGTTGAGCAGCATACAGCTGAGAAGGGTGGACAGCCCTATAATTTACTAGCCTGAGAGAGCACTAGAGACAGAAAATTGCGAAGGTAACAACAACTAAAATACATTGGCACCCACCTACCCTGAGCTTCAGTGGAGGGAGGGCAGAGTGGACTGGAGACTCATGGGGAAGGTTTGCAGTGATGGGTTGGAGGAGAGAAATGGGCTGTGGGAATCCTGGTGCTGACTCATGGCCCACACCTCCACCAGACTGTGCTACATCAAGTGGCTTCCATATGAGGGTCTTCATAGCCCTGCCAACTGGAAACAATCTGCCCCACCAAGCTGTGCCTGATCACAATTCTTTAATTTACATCTAAATAATCTTCTCCTGTCCTGCCCTGTGTGAGCATAGATACGATAGTTGGCACCTGAAGAGGTATGCCTCTTCCAGCAGTTCCAGGCCTGGCGGTTGATTACAAACTCTCTGATTAAAGCTGGGTCAGTCACAGTGCCAAATGATCATGGATTCATTGGTTCGCAACTGAGATGGACTATCCTGCCCAGTGACCCCAGGGCCTGGAGGTAGATTACAAACTCATTGGATTACAATTGAATCATTCAGTCTAGCCCAGTGGCCCCTCAGCCCAGCCCCTTATCAGAACTCATTGGATTATAATTAGATCCTTCAGTCAAGATCAGTGCCACCTGAGCCTGGTGGCTAATCTCAGATTCATTGGATTATAGTTGGATCTTGCTTCCTGGCCCAGTAGTGCCTGAGCCTGGCTGCTGATCACAGATTCATTGATTTACATATAAATCTATCCCACCAAGCTTGACCTGAGCTGGCAGCTGATCCATTGGATTACAACTGAACATCTCTCTCTACTCCAGCAGGGCCTGAGTTTGGTAGTTGATTCATTGATTTACAACTGAATTGGTCTATCACCCCAATCAGTATTTGAGCCTGGCAGGGGACCATAGAGCCATAGGATTACACCTAAATCAATCCTTCCTGCTTAGTTAGTTCATTAGCCTGGCAGCTGATCATGGTCTGATTTGATTACAAAGAAATGTAAAAATGGGTAGGAAAAAAAAAAAAAGAGTCCACCACCAAAAGGAAAGGATGAATCCCCAGAATGATCACTAAATGAAACAGAGGCAAGCAAACTATCATAGATGGGATCCAAAAGAATGATGATAGAGAAGCTCAATGAGCTCAGCCAGCTCAAAGAAAACTACAAAAAACTCCAAGGAAGCTACAAGGAACTTACTGAGATCTACACCAGCATCAAAAAGGACATAGAAACTATCAGTAAGAACCAGAAAGAAATGAAGAATACAATTTCTGAATTAAAAAAAAAAAAAAAAACAGTAGAAGGAATTAACAGAAGGCTAGAGGAAACAGAGGATTGGATCATTGGATCAGTGAGCTGGATGACAACATAGAAAAATATTCCAAGACAGTGCAAGAGAATGAAAAAGGCTGAACAAGAATGAAGAGGTTTTAAGGGAGCTGCAGAACAACATGAAATGCAATAATATCTATATCATAGGGATACCAGAAAGAGAAGAGAATCAAGGAATGGAAAACTTGTTCAAAAAAGTAATGATAGAAGAACATGAGAAATCATTGACTCAAAACTGGAAAGGAAAGAAAAAATATTCTAGAAGCACCAGGAAACAAGCATATTGTTATTTTTGTTGATGATTTAAATATGCCCATACTGGATAGCTATGGCTCTCAAACCCAATTGAATTACTTTGGCAGTTTCAAGATTTTGGTGGATTTTATGACAGAAACAAATTCTTTTGGAAAGACATACAGGATGTAATGATTGTGTCAGCATGTGCACCTCCAGGCGGTGACCCCCCACTTCATCCAACACTTCAGCATGCTGTGTCTCCTCATGCCCTCAGAGCATAGTCTGAAACAGATTTTTCAGGCCATCTGAAATGGCTTCCTGACTGACTTCCCACCAGCTGTCAAGCAAACTGCATCCAACATAGTTGAAGCTTCAGTTGAGATTTATAGCAGGATGAGTGTTGACCTTCTGCCAACACCAGCCAAGTCCCACTATGTCTTTAACTTGAGAGATTTATCCAAATGTGTGCAAGGACCTTTATGGAGGCACTGCTTTTGTTTAGATCCTTTGTCCATCTTGAGTTTATTCTGGTGAGGAAGATATATAAAGGTCCCAGAGGCATATGAAAGAATGCTCAACATAACTAGTCATCAGAGAGATGCAAATTAAAACAATGAGATGCCACCTCACACCTGTCAGAATGGCAATCATCATCAAATCAACAAATAACAAGTGTTTGCAAGGATGTGGGGCAAAGGGAATCCTCGTGCATTGTTGGTGGGAATGCAGGCTGGTGCAGCTACTGTGGAAAGCAGTGTGGAGTTTCCTTTAAAAACTAAAAATGGAACAGCCTTTTGATCCAGCAATTCCACTACTTGGACTATACCCAAAGAATCCTGAAACACAAATTCATAAGAACCTATGTACCCCTATGTTCATAGCAGCACTATTCACAATAGCCAAGTGCTGGAAACAGCCTAAATGCCCATCAGTGGATAATTAGATCAAAACACTTGAATACATGTACACAATGGAATACTACACAGCAGAAAGAAAGAAGGAACTCCTAACCTTTGCAACAACATGGATGAAACCAGAAAGTATTATGCTTAGTGAAATAAGCCAGTCAGTGAAGGACAAATACAGAAAGACATTTCATAATACTTAAAATGATAATCCATCAAGAAAATATAAATCTGGTAAACATATATACACCCAACATAGGTGCTTCCAAATATATAAGGAAAATCTTGGAGGACTTCAAGGAGTATAAGGACAGCAACACACTCATAGTAGGGGATTTTAATACCCCATTATTAACAATGGACAGATCTTCCAAACAAACAAACAAACCAACAAACAAAAAACACCAAGGATATTGTGGTATTGAACAACACTCTAGAGGAAATGGACCTAACTGATATATACAGAACCTTTCACCTGAAAGAAGCAAAATACACATTTTTTCCCAACACACAAGGAACATTCTCAAAGATAGACCCCATGGAAGGTCACAAGACAAGCCTCCACAAATATAGGAAAAATTGAAATTATACCAAGCATCTTCTCAGATCACAATGGCTTGAAGCTAGAAACCAGCAAAAACACTCTAACTCATGGAGAATGAATAACATGCTTTTAAGTAATGAATGGGTTAACAATGAGATCAAAGATGAAATAAAAAAGTTTCTGGAAGCATGACAATGAATACCCAATAGCCCAAAACCTATGGGACACAGCAAAGGCAGTCCTCAGAGGGAAATTCATAGCAATACAGGCCTACCTAAAAAGGATAGAAGAAACTTATACAAACAACTTAGCCATAAAGCTGCAAGAAGTACAGGAGAACAACAAACACAGCCTAGAGCAAGTGGAAAGAAAGAAATCATCAAGATCAGAGCAGAATTAAATAATTTAGAGACTCAAATTACACTTTAAAGAATCAATAAGTCCAGGAGCTTATTCTTTGAAAAAATAAACAAAACTGACAGGCCTTTAACCAGACTCATCATGAAAGAGAGAGAGAGGACCCAAATAAACAGAATCAGAAATGACAGGGGAGAAATCACAACTGCTACTTCAGAAATACAAAGGATTGTAAGAAATTACTACAAACAATTATATAATAAGAAATAGGACAACCTGGGTGATATGGACAGACTTCTGGAAATGTATAATCTACCCACACTGAATCCAGAAGAAGCAGAAAGACTTAATAGACCAATAACAACTAGTGAAATTGAAGAAATAATCCAAAATCTCCCAAAGCACAGGAACCCTGGGCCAAATGGCTACACAGGTGAATTTCACCAAACATTTAGAGAAGAACTAACTTCTATCCTTCTCAACATATTCCAAAACATCCATGAAGATGGAAGACTACTAAACTTTCTCTATGAGGCCAATATTATTCTAATCCCAAAACCAGGAAAAGACACAATTAAGAAAGAAAACTATAGGCCAATATCTCTGATGAACATAGATGCTAAGATTCTCAACAAAATATTGGTCAACTGGATCCAGCAATATATTCAAAAGATCATACAGCATGATCAAGTGGGTTTCATCCCAGGGATAGAAGGATGGGAGGAATTAACATCATTAAAATGTCCATTCTACCCAAAGAAATTTATAGATTCAATGCAAACCCAAATTAAAATACCAATGACATATTTCACAGATGTGGAAAAAATACTTCAAAATATATACGGAGCAAAAATTGCCCACCAATAGCCACAGCAATCTTGAGAAAGAAGAACAAGGTAGGAGAAATCACAATACCTGTCATCCAACTATATTACAAAGCTACTGTAATCAAAATGGTCTGGTACTGGAATAAGATTAAACATATAGATCAATGGAACAGAATAGAGAGCCCAGAAATAAACCCAGGACTCTATGGTCAATTAGTATTTAACAAGGGGAAAGGAACATAAAATGGAGTACAAACATTCTCTTCAACAAATGGTGTTGGGAGAATTGGACAGCAACATGCAATAAAATAAAAATAGACCACCAACTTACACCATACACCAAAATAAACTCAAGATGGAAAAGAACTTAAACATAAGCAGTGCCACCATAAAGGTCCTAGAGAAAAATATAGGCAGTAAAATTTTAGATATCCTACACAGAAATATATTTACTGATACTTCACCAAGGGCAAATAAAATAGCAAATAAACAAATGGGACTACATCAAACTTAAAAGCTTCTGTTCAGCTAAAGAAAACACCAGCAAAATTAACAGGGAAACAACTGTATGGGAAAACATATTTGCCAAGGATTCCTCAGACAAGGGTTTGATATCCAAAATATATAAAGAACTTATGAGATTCAACACCAGGAAGACAGATAGCCTAATTTTAAAATGGGCAAAGGTTCTGAACAGACAACTCCCTAAGCAAGAAATACAATAGGCCCAGAGGCATATGGAAGAATGCTCAACATCACAAGCCATTAGAGAGATGCAAATTAAAACCACAATAAGATACCACCTCACACCTGTCAGAATGGCAATTATCAACAAATCAACAAACAAGAAGTATTGGCAAGGATGTGGGGGAAAGGGACCCTGGTGCACTGTTGGTGGGAATGCAGGTGCATCCACTATGGAAAACAGTATAGAGTTTCCTTCAAAAACTAAAAATGGAACTACCTTTTGATCCAGCAATTCCACTACTTGAACTGTACCTGAAGAGCCCTAAAACACCAATTTCGAAGAACCTAGGTACCCCTATGTTCATAGCAGTGCTATTTACAATAGCCAAGTGCTGGAAACAGCCTAAGTACCCATCAGTGGATGATTGGATCAAAAAACTTTGGTACATTTACACAATAGAACACTACACAGCAGAAAGAAATAAGGGCTCCTACCCTTTGCAACAACATGGATAGAACTGGAGAGTATTATATTTAGCGAAATAAGCCAGTTAGTGAAAGACAAATACCATATGATCTTACCCATTACATGACAATAATGAAGAAAAGAAACAAACATGCAAAACAGAATCAGACACATAAATACAAGGAATAGACCTTCAGTGGGCAGAGGGGAAGGGGAATAGGGAGGGGGGAATAGTAGGCAAAGAAGGGGAGCAATTTAGTCAAGGAAGTAGAAAGGAAGAACCATGGACATACTCAACAAGTGGGATTGACTTTGGGGGGAAAGTGGGTGGGTGGTGAAAGGGAGAGAGCAGAGAAGAAATGGGATGGATGTAATACAACAATACAATTAAATTAAAAAATAAATGTTAGAAATAGAATTACCATATGATCCATTAATTCCTCCTCGAAATACATCTAAAGGAAACAAAAATACAATGTGAAAGAGTTATCTGTAGTCTCATGCTTAGAGTAGTATTATTTACAGATGAATGATATGTATATAAATAACACACACATCTATCTATCTATCTATCTATCTATCTTTCTATCTATGTATATCACCTATCCCAAATGTAATAAGTGAATGTTAATATAATTAAAACAGTTTGCATGGCCAATATTTTTGGGACAGACATATATATAGTACAAGTTCTTTATGAGTTATTCAGCTGTATAAAAGAAGAAAATCTTGTCATTTGCAACACCATGTATGAACCTTGAGGGCATTAAGCTAAGTGCAATAAATAAGACAGAGAAAGATAAATACTATATGATCTCACTTATATGTGGAATCTAAAACCAACAAAACCCCCAAACTCATAAAAAAAAGAGAGAGATAAGATTTGTGGTTACCAAAAGCTGGTGGATGGGTGAGGAATTGAATGGAGATTGTCAAAATGTATAAACTTCCAGTTATAAGAGAAGTACTAGGGAAGTAACATACAACACAGTCACTATAATTCACATTGCTGTATGGTATATTTAAAAGCTGTTAAGGACTAAATCCTAGAATTCTCATCAGTGGAAAAGAAATTGTATCCTTTTAGAAATTTATGCATGAGATGATGGATATTAACTAAAGTTACTGTAGTAATCATTTAACAACATTTGAAAGTCATGTCTTTATGTTGTACACCTTAAACTTAAATACAGTGCTGTACATCAATTATATCTCAATAAAATGGGAAAAGATCTAATTATAGGCTTGTTACATTAACTAAGGTTTGCCTTTGTCAAAAATGTAAATAGAATTATTCAGAGTTCAGTGAAACATAGACTCTCTATTAGCTTCCTTTTGGGCAAAATGCTTCTTGGTCAGCTACCATCACTGAGAACAGAGCTGCCAGATGGATGATGCATTTTTCAGTCCACTGGTGATACTTCTCATCGATATTGAGGCAATTAATAAAAAAGAGACAAAGAAATCAATTGTAGGTTTTATTGAGAGAAAGGAACTCCAGTTGTTTGGATCATTATGTATTATTAAAAAGGGTAAACTTTTATTTATTTATTTTTATTAATTTAATTTTATTGTTGTTGTATTACATCCATCCCCTTTTTCCTCCCCTAAAAGGGTAGACTTTTAAAACATGAATGTAACAGATGTTTGCAAAGGCCTCAGCCTGAAGGGAAAATAAGGTCATGATAACCATAAGGAAATGACGGAATCTGTGGAATCTCATTTTTCTGTCAAGTTCCTCTCTGTTGGTTTGATGAGTCCTTGGAGAACCTCTGTTGAGCCTAGAGGGCTACAACTGGTCTTTTCTTTCTACATTTGGTATTCACCTCCTCAGCTGATTCTAACACTCATCACATAGGTCAGGGTGTGCTGGAAAGATATTCTTTCCCACTCTCGATGTTGACTGCCATGGTTGGCTAGCAAAACTGGCTCATAACCAGCTGGTCATTTCAGTGACACCCTTTTATTAGCTATGTGAGTAGATGCACTGAAATGAAGGTAAATATCCTTTTAGCTTGTGTTACACTTTATTTCTAGGCTCAAAGCAGGGCACACTTACATGTAATTTTCTTCAGTTTTCTCAAAGTGTGTTTTTTTTTCATCCCTTAACCTCTGGTATTGGGCAAGAAGGCAGTAAAGATACATACTGAAGTTCATTTATATTTGTCCCTCTTTTAAAACTGTTACATGCTTTCTTAGAATAAGTTTGTAAAAGTTAGGCCCCCTTATTTTCAGGATAGCTTGTTTTCTGCCTGGCACACTGTCTGATAGGTTAAGTAGTATTTACTTTTCCTAAATGTTTAATGTCAGTTTTGGGCTTGAGGTTAACTGTTATAATCAATGCCTCTTCTTTTGAAATTTGGTCATGAAAAGTCAGTCTTAAACAAGTATAATCAAGAGTAGTCTATGTTATCTGTATAGACATTGTTAATATGCCTAAAGTAACACTAATACAGAGTTTAGACTGGTTACATTATAGATTTTATTTTATACTATTTCTATAGTATAGAGATGGCAAGTTGTATTCATCTTTGTCTGAATCACTAAGTTGGGAAAAGACTGTGTTCAGAATGAGTGTATAGCTGATTAGTTATCTCTTCCCTGGGTGTCAGTGATAGTAACAGCTATATATTTGCTACACTCAACCTAAAGTAATGATTTCTAGTACTGGTTTACCTCCCACTGCCCATTCATTCCACTTCTTCTTTTTTAATTTTATTGTTGTATTACATCCATCCCCTTTTTGCTCCCCTCTGTCCCCCTCCCCACCCACCCATTCCCCCCAAAGTCAATCCCACCTGTTGTCCATGTCCATGGTTCCTTTATACTAGGTTCTTGTCTAAGCTGCTCCCCTTTCTTGCCTCTGCCTCCCCCCTCCCACCTCCCCCCAACCCCTTTTCCCCTGACCACTGAAGGCCTATTCCTTGTATTCATATACATGGTTCTGTTTTGCTTGTTGTTAGTTTTGTTCATTATTGTCCCATAATGGGTGAGATCATATGATATTTGTCCTTCACTGACTGGCTTATTTCACTCTGCATAATACTCTCCAGTTCCATCCATTCCACTTCTTAGTCCTAAGTTGCAATGATTTAGTTTAGTGATTAATTATTTAAACTGAGCTGTCATAATAATATGTAATGCAAGAAAGTAGGGAAAGAAATTACATGAGATTAAACAATAGTATCAAAAAGTTTGAATTTCTAGTCTTTGAACAACTTGTGTATTAACCAGTGCGACTTCAATTTTCTTACCAATGAATAAAAGAATCATGAGAGAACTTGACTAAGTTTGCCTTTAGTGTTCTCCACTTTCTGCGATACTCCAGTTATTCAGTGGTATAATCTAAGTCTTCCTCATATGCCAAGGACCTCCCTATGTTTTTCTCCTTCTGACTGATGAAATACCTTAAACCATAATTAAATGTTCTTTCATCTTAGTAAACAAATTATTTATTATTTTTAAATCTTTCTTTAAAAATATTTATTTAGGTGTTTGTTTGTTTATTTTTAGAGAGAGGGGAATGGAGGGAGGCAGAGAGGGAGAGAAACATCAATGTATGGTTGCCTTTTTCCTGCCTGCAGCTATGGACCTGGCTGGAGACCTGGCTTGTAACCTGGTTATGTGCTCTGGCTGGGAATTGAACCAGTGACCTTTGTGTTCGCAGGTTGGCACCTTTGCTCTGAGCCACCAGCCAGGACCTAGTAAACAAATTATTAATAAGTATTAACTATAAGAAACATTTCAAGTGTTAGGCTTTCAATGTATAAACTTACACATTTTAATTTATTTTTATTTCATAATTTAAATTTATTGAAAACATCTGTGTACCAACTACTTTTCTAAATTGTAGGCTACAATGGTATATAAACACTTTTACCCTCATGTAACTTGTTGTAGTGTGGAAAGGCCACATAGCAAACAAACAAAAAATACCAGACAGTGGTAAGTACTGTACAAAGAATTTAATTCAATTAGGATAATATGATAGTGAACGACCAGTTAATTAAAGATATAGGAATAAAAATAAAGATCCAGCCATGCAAAATTTCATAGAAAATACAACTTAAGCCTAAGAATAGAATTTCAGGAACAATAAAATAAATAGGAAGGTATTTGTGAGGATGGAAACAATCTAGTGACTCTGACAACAGCCCTTAGTAGTAAATGCTTCTTTAAGTGTCATTAGTATCTATTTAATAAATCTCTAACAATTTTATAATGTGTTAATTTTTTAAAATTTAATTTTATTGTTGTTTTATACATCCATCACCTTTTTCCTTCCCTTTGTCCCCTTCCCCATCCACCCACTCCCCCCCAAATCAATCCCACTTGTTGTCCATGTCCATCCATGGTTCTTCCATACTATTTCCTTGACTAAACTGCTCTCCTTCTTTGTATAATGTGTTAATTTTTAAAAAAAGATTTTATTTATTATTTTCAGAGAGAAGTGCAGGGAGGAAGGCAGAGAGGGAGAGAAACATCAATGTATGGTTGCCTTTCACATGCCTCCAGCTAAGGATCTGGCTGGAGACCTGGCTTGCAGCCTGGTTATGTTCCCTGACTTGGGAATCTAACCAGCAACCTTTGGGTTTGCAGGCCAGTGCCAATCCCCTGTGCCATGCCAGCCAGGGCAATGTGTTAAATTCTAAAAACTTATACCTCAACTAAAGGAGCTATGCTTAGCAACCAAAGAGGAGGAAAAATCACCTGCAAAGAAACAATTAGATATGAGACTTCTCAAGAACAATAATTAAGTCAGAAGATTGTGGAATAATATCTTCAATGCTCTGAGAAAAATCACCTTCAACTTAGAATTGTGAACCCAGAGAAGTATCTTCCAAAAATGTCTTTTTAAAAGATATATTAATTTTTATTTTTTAAATTTAATTTGATTGTTGTTGTATTACATTCATCTCTCTCTGCCCCCAACAATGTCTCTTTTATGAAAAACTAAGGCAGAGATTGGACTGCCAACAGAAAAGCACATACTGGGTTGGTCAAAAAAGTTTGTTTGGATTTTTTCCATATGGTTGCTCTAGTAGTACTTAGCTATCTTTAACTTCATTCAAAACAATTTTGTTAGATTGTATTGTGACAGCTGTCATATCAACATGCATTTAAAAATATCAAAATTGGTGAATTTTTGTGCAGCCATTTAAATATTGATGGAAGAAAATATGCATTTTTGGTATATTATGCTTTATTGTTCCAAGAAAGGTAAAAATACAACTGAAAGGCAAAATAGATTTGTGCAGTGTATAGGGAAGGCACTGTGACTAATGTCAAAAATGGTTCGCAAAGTTTTGAGTTGGAAATTTCTCATTGAACAATTCTCCATGGTTGGGCAAATCAGTTGAATTGAGACATTCATTAACAACAATCAATGTTCTACCATGCAGAAGATAGCCAACATACTTAAAACCAATAAAGTTGTTGGTGAGAATAAAAAATATGTCTTTTATTTTACATAAAAAACTAAAGGGATTTTAAAGCCAATCTAATACTTAAGAAAGAAGAAAAATGATTTTAAATGGAACATATATATATATACATATACACGAAAGAAATTAATGATCAAACTGTATCAAATAATAACAATGACAATTTTTTGCAGATTCAAAATAGAAATAACTGACGTGCTGGAAAAACCCATCTGTCAGTTGGGATTAGTTTCACTTATAGTGGAAATGATATATGGTTTTGTATTATTCACATGGCAGGCACAATTATTCCTTTATTTCAAAGGTGTAATAAAAACAAATTGAATTATCAGATAAAAGTTATAAACAGTAGAAAAATGGAGTAAGAAAACAAGTATTCAGTCAATCCAAAAGAGACAAAAGAAAAAATAAGCATAGGAAAATGTAACAATATGCAAAAGGATAATGCAAAAATAATTCAACAATTGTAATAGTAATAATCATAATAAATAAAGAGTTCACTCGACTGATTTAAAAATTAAAATTTGAGAATACACAGAGAAGAGAAATACCTCAAATCTAACTTAGGAAGCTGTAAAATGAAAGGATTTAAAAAGAACTAATGAAACTCTATTAATAGCAACACAAAAACTGAAAAACCAAAAATGTCAGTAGAGATAGAAAAGGTAATTACAATATATAACATTAAAAAGCTCAACTGAAAATTTCATTTCACCAGGAAGACATTATAAATCTAAACAATATGTACCTAATAAAATCATCTCAACATGTTTGAAAACATTTATAGAAACATTAACAAACATTGAAATTATGACCCACGTTTTTACACTCAAAGTTCAAACAGGCCTTTGACAGCACATTGTAACAGTTGAGCAATGTAATTAATAAAGTTAAGTCATTAAACATGCATGGAGTCACTTATTCATTAGATAATATACATTCTTCAAGCATATAAAAACATTAAAAAACTCATTTATGTATGTATTATTAACCTAAAGCATGTCTCAAAAAATATTAAAAACCTGATATGTAAACAACATCATACTGGTACCAAACAGCCCATCTCAGTCTAATTATGTTAGAAGTAAATTACAACACGGTAAATTAACATATAAAAATCATACTTCTAAATAATTGATAGAACAGGAAAAGAAATAGTAAAATATAGTAGTACGGACAATTGGATGATGATTAGTTTATTACCTACAAAGCCTGCATGTAGTATGCATGTAAAGAAGCATTTTGGGAGCAATAAATAGTGTAAATATGCTAATATTTGTAACAAAGAAAGACGAGGCCTTCGCTGGTGGTTTAGTGGATACGTGCCAGCCTGCGAACTCAAAGGTTGCTGGTTTGGATCCCAGCCAGGGCACATAACCAGGATGCAACTCAGGTCTCCAGCCAGGTCCATGGCTGGAGGCAAGTGAAAGGCAAACATACATTGATGTTTCTCTCCCTTCCTGCTTCCCTCCCTTCCTCCCTCTCTAAAAATAATAAATAAGGAGGAAAAGATGGAGACAGAATAGAGAGCAGTGCTAATGGTGTTCTCGAATACCAGAGCAGCTACAGGACAAGATAGGGAGCGTGAGACATCTTCAGGACCCTAAGAATTGGAGCCGTCAGCATCTGGACACAGGGGAGCACAGCCCAGAGGCAGAGAAGACCAGCAGGACAGTAGGTGAGGCATTCCCAACTGACCTGGTAGCTGGCCTAGGTTGGCTCTAGGCAGTGGTGGCTCTGCCCAGAAGGGTGCGTTTGACTGTGGCCAGCTCCTGGCTCCCTGGCAACTAGAAGTCTTAACAGTGAAGTGCGGGCAGCGAGGGCAAACGCCGTAGGGAACACAGAATTGAACTCTTACAGGGGAGGGACTGTGTGAGAGACTTGCTTCAGCAACAGGGAGAAGAGGATCCTTGCGGGCTAGAGGCAGAGGAGAAGAGTCCTGTGGGAAGCCAGGGCCGGGGAGCAGGGAAGTGCACCAGCCGGGGCAGTGAGAGGGCCAAAAAAGGTGCTGCTGGGCCACCAGGGAAACAGCAGCTTGAAGCCCCTGCGGAGGGGGAGGCCCAGCCCTGCTCAACCACACAGGCCCCCAGGATCTGCAGAAACTCGAAACGGCGAGCCTGGAAGTAGTAGCTGAGGTACCTGACCCGCCATTGCCAGAGACAAAAAGCCACACTGCCCACGCCTGGGAGGGGCTCATCACAGAGGCGGCATAAATGAATCCTCTGAGACCTGGTTGGTTTGGAGAATTGGTGACCGCCCCGGGGGGGGCAGGGCAGTGTAGGCTGACCCTGGGCAGTGTTGGTCGACAGGGGCGGCCTCCTTCCCGAACTGCGGGGGCAAGGCCAGTCGTCACAGGGACCTGAGACATTGTGGGCTGTCCTGCAGGGGTGCAGGGTGCTCATCATGGGCAGGAACCTCTGCCAGGAGTGGGAGGGGACTCCCTATGGGCTCCAGAATACCGTCATCCCTAAAACCCAGCCAGGCTGCAGAAGGCCTAGCCTACCTGGGGGCGGACACTCAGAATCAGCCCTGACTGTGACAATCAGAGGCCCTGCCACATGCCAAGACCAGCTAGAATATACACTATAGACTGCAAAGTCCTGACCAAGAAAAAGAGGCAGCCTCAGGAAAAGGATTGCTGCTAATCTCAAGCAATATGAACTGTTAATCCCCAACATATCTTTGCAAAAGTTATTTCTCACATATTCTTAATCCCCCCCATACCTCAATCCACCTAAATACCCAAGACCCTCCCCCTACACTTGAATTAAAGTCTACTCACTCTGTGCCTACAACGCATTCCCAGTCCTCAATCTAAGTATTCCTCCCTTCCCCAGCCACCTAAACCCTTTTTTTATTCTTTTCTTCCTTCCTCTTTCTTTTCTTTTTTTTTTTCTTTTCCTTTTCTTCCGGGTAAAGCCCACAGGTTCTGGCTCTACCTGGACCAATAAGAAATCATAAAGGGTGAACAGACACCTAAACCCTACCTTTATTAATATTGATTTCTCTTTGTCTTGAGACTTTCTTCCTTTTTTTTTTTTTTCTTTTTTCCCATTTCTTCCTGGTAAAGCCTACAGGTTCTGGCTCCACCTGGACCAAACAGAGACCATAAAGGGTGAACAGACACCTAAACCCTTTCTTTATTAATATTAATTTCTCTTTCTCTTGTGATGTTCTCCCTTTTCTTCTTTCTTTCTTTTCTTTTTTTTTCTGCTAAAAGCCCTCAGGTCCAGGCTCCATCTGGACCAGTCAGGGATTAATAAGGGTGAACATCCATCTAAACCCTTTCTTCTTCTTATTATTATTGTTTTTATTTCTTTTTAACTTTTGTATTATTTTTGTTTTGTTTTTCATTTGGTTTGGTTTTTCATTTTTTTAAATTTTGTTTTGTTTTGTTTTGTTTTGTTTGTTTTTGTTTTTGTTTTTTCGGCTAAAAGCCCACAGGCCAAGAATACAACCGGAGAGCTCAAATAAAGAACACACCAAGAACAGCAAGTGGAGAAAATTTGGGAGACGGCAACATTGAACTCCACAAATCTATCACAGAAGGGTGCTCAACTAAGGCAAGGAAACAAAGCAGGTTAACCCTAGGGAAGAACAAAAATAAATAAATAAATAAATAAAAATCAAGCAAGAAGAGATACCCAAAATGGGGAAAAAAAGAATCAGTCCATCACCAAAAGGAAAGGAAGAATCCCCAGAAAGAACACAATATGAAACAGAGGCACCTGGAATATCAGATAAGGAATTCAAAAGAATGATGATAGAGAAGCTCAGTGAGCTCAGCCACATCAAAGAAAACTATAAATGACTCCAGGAGAACTACAAAGAACTCCAGGGAACTTACAAACAAATCCAGGGAAATTACATAGAACTCCAGGGAAGTTACAAGGAACTTACTGAGAACTACAACAGCATGAAAAAGGATATGGAAACTATCAATAAGTGCCAAGAGGAAATGAAGAATACAATTTCTGAATTGAAGAATACGGCAGAAGGAATCAACAGTAGAATAGAGGAACCAGAGAACTGGATCAGTAAGTTAGTAAGGAGAATAATGTAGACAAATATTCCAAGACAGTACAAGAGAATAAAAAAAGGCTGAATAAGACTGAAGAGGGGTTAAGAGAGCTGTTGTAGCTCTCAGTAAGTTCCTTGTAACTTCCCTGGAGTTCTTTGTAGTTCTCCTGCAGTTGTTTATAGTTTTCTTTGATGTGGCTGAGCTCACTGAGCTTCTCTATCATCATTCTTTTGAATTCCTTATCAGATAATTCGGGTGCCTCTGTTTCATTTTGTGGTCTTTCTCAGGATCCTTCCTATCCTTTTCATGATGGACTGATTCTTTTTTTCCCCATTTTTGGTGTCTGTTCTTGCTTACTTTTTATTTTTTTGTTTTTTCGTTGGATTAATCTGATTTGCTTCCTTGTCTTAGTTGAGCACCCTGCTGTGTTAGGAGATTTGTGGTGTTCAGTGTTGCAGTCTCCCAGATTTTCTTCACTTGTTGTTCTTGGTGTGGCCTTTATTTGGGCTTTCTGGTTGTATTCTGGACCTGTGGGCTTTTATTAGGAAAAAAACAAACAAAAAATATAATAATAATAAGAAGAAAGGTTTTAGATGGCTGTTCATCCTTAATGATCCCTGATTGGTCCAGGTGGAGCCGGGACCTCTGGGCTTATATGAGAGAAAAAAATTTTTTTTTTTAATTTAAAAAAGACAAAAAAGGAAAAAATAACAAGAAAATAACCACAGTATTAATAAAGAAAATGTTTAGGTGTCTGTTCACCCTTTATAATCTCTGATTTGTCCAGGTGCATCCAGGACCTGGGGGCTTTAACAGGAAGAAAAAAAAAGAAAAAGAAAAAGAAAAAAAGGAAGAAAGAAAAGAATAAAGAAAGGGTTTAGGTCGCTAGGGAGGGGAGGAATACTTAGATTGAGGACTGGGAATGCATTGTAGCCAGAGAGTGAGTAAACTTTAAATCAAGAATAGGAGAAGGTTCTTGAGTATTTAGGTGGATTTAGATAGGGGGGGATTAAAAATATGTGAGAAGTAACTTTTGAAAAGGATATGTTGGGGTTTAATAGTTCATTTAGCTCTCGGTATAACTCAGGTGCTTGAGATTAGCAGCAATCCATTTCCTGAGGCTGCCTCTTTTTCTTGGTCAGATCTCTATAGTCTACAGTCTAGCTGGTCTTGGAGTAGCAGGGCCTCTGATTGTTACAGTCAGGGCTGATTCTGAGTGTCAGCCCCCAGGTAGGCTGGGCCTTCAGTAGCCTAGCTGGGTTTTAGGGCTGCTGGTTTTCTGGGGCCAGCAGGGTGTCCCCTTTAACTCCTGGTGGAGGTTCCTGCCTGAGATGGGCCCCTCGCACCCCTGCAGGGCAGCCTGCAACCTAGCTGGTTCCTGTGATGACTGGCCCTGCCTCCGCAGCTCCTGGAGGAGGCAGCCCCCATCTGCCTAACAGTGCCCGGGGCCTGCCAACACTGCCCAGCTCCCCTGGGTGAGAGCCAATCCTCCAAGCAGACCAGCTCTCCGAGGAGTCCTTGATGCAGCCTCTGTGATGCGCCCCTCCCAGTGCATCTGCAGTGCGGCCTTTTCCCGGCATTGGGTGGGTCAGTTGCCCCAGCTACAGGTTCCCAGCTGGCAGTTTGGAGTTTCCTGCAGGAGCCTGGAGGCCTGTGTGGGTATTCAGGGTTGGGCCTCCCCCGTTGTAGGGGCTTCGAACTGCTGTTTCCCAGGTGGCCCAGCAGCACTGTTTACGGTCCTCTTGCCGCCCTGGTTGGTGCACTTCCCTGCTTCCCTGTTCCCCTGCTCCTGCTCCATGCAGGACTCTTCTCCACCTCTGGCACAGTGAGGAGCTTCCTCTCCCTGTTGCTGGAGCAAGGCTCTCACATAGTCTCTCCCCTGCAGGAGTTCAATTCCTCGTTTCCTTTGGCATTTGCCCTTGCTGCCACACTTCACTGTTCAGATTTCTAGTCACCAGGGAGCCTGGAGCTGGTTTCAGTTAAATGCTCCCCTCTGGGTAGAGCTGCCACTGCCCAGAGCTGACCTTGGCCCACCAGCAGGTTTGGAACTGTCTCACCTGCTCTCCTGTAGGTCTTCACTGCCTCTGGGCTGTGGTCCCCTCAGTCCAGATGCTGACTGCTCCAATTCTTATGTACCTGAAGACGTCTCATGCTCCCTATCCTGTCCTCCAGCTGCTCTGGTACTGGAGAACACCATCAGCACTGCTCTTTACTCTGTTGCCATCTTTGATCCTCCAGTTTTGTTCATTATTAACAACAAACAAAACAGAACCAAATATATGAATGCAATGAATAGGCCTTCAGTGGTCAGGGGGAAGGGGGTTGGGGGGAGGGGGGAGGAAGAGGCAAGGAAGGGGAGCAGTTTAGACAAGAACCTAGTATAAAGGAACCATGGACATGGACAACAGGTGGGATTGACTTTGGGGGGAATGGGTGGGTGGGGAGGGGGACAGAGGGGAGCAAAAATGGGATGGATGTAATACAACAACAATTAAATTAAAAAAGGAAAAAAAGAAGGACTAATAACAAATGAGTCAGACCTCTAAATTACTAAGAAAAAGAATAATAGAATAAATTCAAACAAAGCATGATGACTATAGTAAAGAAAGATGGAGGATGTAGTAATGGCCAAAGTGATTTTTAAAAAAGATTAATTGAGCAAAATTTTATGAGATTGAGGTAAAAGAAAGAAGTTACAAATAATATTATGGATTTTAAAGATCATAACTATATATTGAGTAAAATTGAAAATGTATTAAATTTTTACAGAAAATTTACTACAAAATATTTTATAGCACTAAAAAAGTAAATGAATTCCTAGCATACAGTACCAAAACTGATGGAAGAAAAAACAGGTTGAATTATGCTATAATCAGTCACTAATTCAACCTATAGTTAAAAATCTTTCCAGGAAGAAACCAACTATCTCAAATGGTTTTATAGCTAAATCTGACTAAATTTTCAATGAACAGAAAATAAGCCTCATACATTTTTTCAGAGACTAGAAAGAATGGCAATAACCCCCAAGCCATTTAATGAAATCAGTACAATCTTTGTACCAAAGCTAAAAATAACATTATAAGAAAGAAGAGTGCATTCTAATCTCTTTTAAGCAAATAAGTAGAAGTCACCAAAAAAAAAAAAAAAAAGATAATTCATAATGAGCAAGTCAGGTTTATACCAGGAAAAAAAGGCATGCTTTAAAATTCTAGGAATAAACCTAAAAGATCATAAGACTTCTATAATGAAAATTAGAAAATACCAATGAAAGAAATGGACATACAAAAATGAAAATAATATAATTTGTGGATAGTAAGTGTAAATATTAAAAAGATGTCAGTTCTCTCCATATTAATTTCTGTTAGGTAGTAATCTCATTGAAAATAATAATAATCCTATATATTTCATTCGCTATTTAAAAGACTAAGGAAGAAAAGTATATAATCTTCTCTATCACTGTTTTTTTATGACATTCAAAATTCCATCATAATAAAACTATCAAAATTGAAATAGAATATATCATAGGAAGAACAGAAGAATTAAGACTACCAACAACCTATGTCAAAATGTAATTCTTGGGCAAGATGGTGGAGGAGTAAGTGGAGCTATGCCAGCCAATCTCCTCCCAGGTTGCATCTGGAATTACATTTTTGGAGGAAAAGTCAGCTGGAATTACCAACACAATACAGCTGGAAAGAAGTCCTATAACCACGGACATAACAAAGGAGGACACTTCATCACAACATGACTGGTAGGAATCATGGAAAGCCAGAGGGCTGACTGGGCCCCTACTTGGGGCAGCAGCTGAAGGGATGGAGCCAGGGGCTCCACCTAAGAAGGATGGGACCTGGTCCCCCCACTGGGTTTCCCAGCCTCTGACCGCAGCGAAAATACATTGACTCCCACCTACCCTGGGCTCTGGCTGAGGGAGGGCAGAGACGACTGGAGATACATGGGGAGAGTTTGTGGTGGTGGCTTGGAGGAGATAAGTGGGGAAGCGGCAGTGGGGATCCCAGTGCTGACTCATCAGCCACATCTCGTGCTGAATGCTCTGCGTTAAGTGGTTTCCTTAAGAAGCTCCTAATAGTCCTGCCCACTGGAAGCACTCTGCTGCACCCAGCGGCACCTGAGCCTGGTGCCTGATCACAATTTTCTGATTTACATCTAAATAAATCTCTTCCTCCCTGCAGTACATAGTTGGCACTTAAAGAGGTATTTCTCGCCCAGCAGCACCTGGGCCTGGCAGCTGAGTACAAACTCTCTGACTTACAGCTGGGTTAGTCAGGCAGCCCTGCACAGTGCCTGATGGCTGATGATGGATTCGGTGCTTTGCAACTGAGTCAGTCTTTGCTCAGCAAAGCCTGGGCCTGGTGGCTCATTATAAACTCTCTGACTTATAGATGGGTCAGACAGTCAGCCCCACACAGTGGCAACTGAAACTGGTGACTGATGATGCATTCACTGGTTCACAACTGAGTTTGTTTGCCCCACCCAGTGGCCTCTGGGTCTGGTGTCTGATCACAGACACATTGGACTACAAATGAATCTTTCAGTCTAGCACAGTGACCCCTTAGCCTGGCACCTGATTACAGATTCATTGGATTACAGTAGAAACAGTCAAGCCCAGCACCACCTGAGCCTGGTGTCCAATCACACAATCATTGGATTACAATTGTACCTTGCTGTCTAGCCCAGTGGCTCCAGAGCCTGGTAGCTGATCACAGGTTCATTGATTTACATCTGAATCTGTCCCACCAGACTGCATCTGAACTGGTGGCAGATCCATTAGATTACAATTGAACCTCTTTGTCTACTCCAGCAGGGCTTGAGTTTAGTAGTTGATTTATTGTCCCCCCAACCAGCATCTGAGCCTGGTGGTGGATCACAGATTGATAGGATTACAAATCAATCAATCCTTCTAGCCTAGCAGTTCCTTAGCCTAGCAGTGATCACAGGCTGAGTGGATTAAAACAAAACATAATACTGGGGAGAAAAAAAAAAACAAAAACAGTCCATCACCAAAAGGAAAGGAAGAATCTCCAGAAAGATGACTAAACGAAACAAAAGCAAAGCAAACTATCAGATATGGAATTCAAAATAATGATGATAGAGAAGATTAATGAGCTCAGCCAGCTCAAAGAAAACTACAAAAAACTCCAGGGGAAGTACAAACAACTCCAGGGGAGCTACAAGAAACTTATTGAGAACTACACCAGCATTAAAATAGACATAGAAACTATCAGTAAGAGCCAGAAAGAAATGAAGAATACAATTTCTGAATTGAAAAAAAAAAAAGTAGAAGGAATTAACAGCAGGCTAGAGGGAGCAGAGGATTGGATCAGTGAGCTGGACAACAAGGTAGAAAAATATTCCAAGACAGTGCAAAAGAATGAAAAAGGCTGAACAAGGATGAAGAGGTTTTAAGGGAGCTGCAGAACAACATGAAATGCAATAATATCACATATAGGGATACCAGAAGGAGAAGAGAAGCAAGGAATGTAAAACCTGTTTAAAAAAGTAATGATAGAAAACTTCCCTAACATGATGAGTGAAAACATTACTGAACTTCAGGAAGCACAGAGGGTCTCAATGAGGATGAATCCAAACAGACCCACTCCAAGAAACATTATAATTAAAGTGGCAAATTTCAAAAATAAAGAGGGAATCCTAAAAACATCAAGAGAGAAACAGCAAATAACACATAAGGCGGCTGAAATAAGGTTATTGAAACTATTATTCAACAGAAACAATACAAGCCAGAAAGGAATGGCAAAAAATATTCCAAGTAATGGGAAACAAAGGCCTGCAACCAAGCATACTCTACCTAGCAAAGCTTTCATTTAAAATAGAAGGAGAAATAAGTAATTTCACAGACAAAAGAAACTGAAAGAATACATCTCTACCAAACCAGCATTGCAAGAAATGCTAAAGAGTGTGCTTTAAAAAAATGAAGAAACAGAGAGAGACAGACAGGAACACAGTTACAAAGGGGGGAAATGGCAATAAATAAGTATCAATCAATAATAACTTTATATGTAAACATATTAAATACTTCAATCAAAAGACATAGGGTAGCCGAATGGATAAGAAAACATGATCCACATATATGCTGTCTTCAAGAGAACCACCTCAGAGCAAAAGTTCAACACAGATTGAAAGTGAAGGGATGGAAAAATATATATCAAGCAAATGGACATGAAAAAATAGCTAGGGTAGCAATACTTATTTCAGACAAAATAGATTTTATGATCAAGGCTATAAAAAGAGACAAAGAAGGACATTTCATAATACTTAAGGGAACAATCCATCAAGAAGATATAACACAAGTAAACATATATGCACACAACATAGGAGCTCCCAAATACATAAGAAAAATCTTGGAGGACTTCAAGAACGATATGGACAGCAACACACCCATAGTAGGGGATTTTAATACCCAATTATTAACAATGGACAGATCTTCCAAACAAACAAACAAACAAAAGAAAACACCAAGGATATTGTGGCATTGAACAACACTCTAGAAGAAATGGAGCTAACTGATATATACAGAACCTTTCACCTGAAAGAAGCAAAATACACATTTTTTTCGAACACACAAGGAACATTCTCAAAGATAGACCCCATGGAAGGTCACAAGACAAGCCTCCACAAATATAGGAAAGTTGAAATCATACCAAGCATCTTCTCAGACCACAATGGATTGAAACTAGAAACCAACCTTAAAGGAAAGAACCAAAAACACTCTAACTCATGGAGACTGAATAACATACTTTTAAGTAATGAATGGGTTAACAATGAGATCAAGATGAAATCAAAAAGTTTCTGGAAACATATGACAAAGAATACACAACAGCCCAGAACCTATGAGACACAGCAAAGACAGAAATTCATATGGAAATTCATAGCAATACAGGCCTACCAAAAAAGGATACAAAAAGCTTATGAAAAAAATTTAACCATAAAGCTTCAAGAACTAGAGAAGCAACAACAAACAACGCACAGAGCAAGTAGAAGGGGGCGGGGGATCATCAAGATCAGAGCAGAATTAAATAACTTAGAGACTCAAACTACAATTTGAAGATTCAATAAATCCAGGAGCTGATTCTTGGAAAAAATTAACAAAATTGACAAGCCTTAAACCAGACTCATCAAGAAAAACAGAAAGGACCCAAATAAGCCAACTTGAAAATGACAGAGGAGAAATCACAACTGCTACTTCAGAAATACAAAGGATTTTAAGAAATTACTACAAACAACTATATGCCAAAAATATGACAACCTGGGTGAAATGGATAAATTTCTGGAAATATATAATCTACCAAAATTGAATCCAGAAGAAGCAGAAAGCCTGAATAGACCAATAACAACTAGTGAAATTGAAAAAATAATCCAAAATCTCCCAAAGCACAAGAGCCCCGACCCAGATGGCTACTCAGGTGAATTCTACCAAACATTTAGAGAAGAACTATCTCCTATCCTTCTCAACCTATTTCAAAAATTCCAAGAAGAGAAAAGACTCCCAAAATCTTTCTATGAGGCCAATATTATTCTAATCTCAAAACCAGGTCAAGACACAACTAACAAAGAAAACTATAGGCCAATATCTCTGGTGAACATAGATGCTAAGATTCTTAACAAAATATTGGCCAACCGGATCTAGCAATATATTACAAAGATCATACACCATGATCAAGTGGACTTCATATCAGGGATGCAAGGATGGTACAACATTCCCAAATCAAAAAATGTAATACACCACATCAACATATGATCATATCAATAGATGCTGAAAAAATTTTGATAAAGTACAGCAACCATTTATGATAAAAACAATCAGCAAAATGGGTATAGAGGGAGCCTACATCAACATAATAAAGGCCATCTATGAGAAACCTGAAGACAACATCATACTCAATGGGCAAAAGCAGAAAGCTTTCCCCCTAAGATCAGGAACAAGACAGGCTGTCCATTTTCTCCACTTTGGTTCAACATCATTTTGGAAGTTCTAGCCATAGCTATCAGAGAAGAAAAAGGAATCAAAGAGATCCAAATTGGAAAGAAGGAAGTCAAAATGTCATTATTTACAGATGACATGATAGTGTACATGCAAAACCCAATAGGCTCTACCAAAAACATACTCAACTTAATAAGCAAATTTAGCAAAAGAGCTGGATGTAAAGTCAATATTCAGAAATCTAAAGCATTTTTGTATACAAATAATGATACATCAGAGATAGAAGCTAGGAAACAAATCCCATTTAACATAGCAACAAGAAAACTGAAGTACTTAGGAATCAACTTAACCAAGGAATTAAGAGATGTGTACCCAGAAAACTACCGAACACTGAAGAAATAAATTAAGAAAGATACAAATAAATGGAAACATATACCATGTTCATGGATGGGAAGAATTCACATCCTTAAAATGTCCATACTACCCAAAGCAACCTATAGATTGAATGCAATCCCAACTAAAATGCCAATGTCACACTTCATAGATATGGAAATAATACTTCAGAAATTTACATGAAGCCAAAACACCCACGAACAGCACAGCAATTGCAAGAAAGAAGAACAAGGTAGGAGGAATCACAGTACCAAACGTCAAATTATACTACAAGGCTACTGTAATCAAATTGTCTGGTACTGGCATAAGAATAGACTAAAGATCAATGGAACAGAATAGAGAACCCAGAAATAATCCCAGAAATAATATTTGTCAAATAATATTTGACAAAGGGGGATGGAACATAGAATGGAGTAAAAACAGTCTTTTCAAGGAGTGGTGCTGGGAGAACTGAACAGGGACATGAAAAAAAAAAAAAAAAAGTAGATCACCACCTTACACCATACCCTAGAATTAACTCAAGATGAATAAAGAACTAAAACACAAGCAGTGCCACCATAAAGGCCCTGGAGAAAAATATAGGCAGTAAAATTTTAGATATTCTACGCAGAAATATGTTTACTGATTCTTCACCGAGGGCCAAGAAAATAAATAACAAATAAACAAATGGGACTTTATCAAACTGAAAAGTTTCTGTTCAGCTAATGAAAACACCAGCAAAATTAACAGGGAAACAATTGTATGGGAAAACATATTTGCCAATGATACCTCAGACAAGGGTTTGATCTCTAAAATATATAAAGAACTAATGCAACTCACCACCAGGGAGACAGTCAGCCCAATTAAAAAATGGGCAAAGGACCTGAACAGACAACTCACTGAGGAAGATATACAAAGGGCCCAGAGGCATATGAAAGAATGCTCAACATCACTTGCCATCAGAGAGATGCATATTAAATCCACAATAAGATAACACCTCACACCTGTCAGAATGGCAACCATCAACAAATTAACAAACAAGTGTTGGTGGAGATCTGGGGAAAAGAGAACCCTGGTGCACTGCTGGTGCGAATGCAGGCTGGTGCAGCCACTAGGGAAAACAATATGGAGTTTCCTTCAAAAACTAAAAATGGAACTGCCTTTTGATCCAGCAATTCCACTACCAGGACTATACCTGAAGAACCCTGAAACACCAATTCATAAGAACCTATGTACCCCTATGTTCACAGTAATGCTCTTTACAATAGGCAAGTGCTGGAAACAGCCTAAGTGCACATTAGTGAATGATTGGATCAAAAAGCTTTGGTACATTTACTCAGTGGAATACTACACAGCAAAAAGAAACAAGGAACTCCTACCCTTTGCAACAACATGTATGGAACTGGAAAGTATTATGCTTAGTGGAATAAGCCAGTCAGTGAAAGACACATACCATATGATCTCACCCATTTCAGGACAATAATGAACAAAACAAACAAATAAGCAAAACAGAACCAGATACATGAATAGAATGAATAGGCCTTCAGTGGGTAGGAGGGAGGAGGTTGGGGGGAGGGTGGAGGAGGGGGCGAAGAATTGGAGCAGTTTCCTTAAGAAATTAGCATGGAAGAACCATGGACACAGACAACAAGTGGAATCAACTATGTAGGGGAGTGGCTAGGTGGGGAAGGGTATGGAGGAGAGTAAAAAGGGGATGGATGTAATATAACAACAATAAAGTTAAATTAAAAAAGAAAAAATATATATAATTCTTTTTTTTAAAGATTTTATATATTATTTTTAGAGAGAGGGGAAGGGAAAGAGGCAGAGAGGGAGAGTATGTTTGCCTTTCACCTGCCTCCAGCTACAGACCTGGCTGGAGACCTGGCTTACAACCTGAAAATATAATTCTTATTCATTAAATTAGAAGCAAGACAAGATTATCCACCTTAACCTCTTCTATTAAATTTTTAATGTAGATTTTAGGTAGCACAGTAAGATACAATATAAATATAAAATTACAGAACAATGTCCCTGATGAACCTAGATGCAAGAATGCTCTACAAAATATTAGCAAACCAAATTTAACAATACATTAAATGTATCATACACCATGGCCTTGTAGGACAAAGTCCAAAGATGCAGGACTGGTTCAACATCCACATATCAGTCTCATCCACCACATTTACAAAATGAAGAATTAAAAGTATACAATAATCTCAATGGCTGTAGAAAAAGCATTTGGCAAACTTCAGCAACTCTTTATGATATAAACTGTCAACTAAGTGTATATTGAGGGACCATACCTCAACATAATAAAGGCCATCTGACAAACCCACAACTGACATACTCAATTGTGAAAAGCTGAATGCTTTTCTTCTAAAATCAGAAACAAAACAAGTATCACTATTCTTGCCACTTTTGTTCACCATAGTGTTGGAAGTCCTTCCCAGAGCAATCAGGAAAGAAAAAGAAATAAAATGCATCCAAATTGAGAAGGAAGAAGTAAAACTGGCAGTATTTGCAGATGACATATATACAGAAAAGCTTGAAGAATCCATCAAGAACAAAACCAAACATACACTGTTAGAACAAATAAACAAATTCATTAAAGTTGCAGAACACAAAATTAATACAGAAAAATCTGTTGCATTTATATAAACTAATAACAAAATATCAGAAAGAGAAATTAAGAAAACCCCATTTACAATTGTATCAAAAAGAATAAAGTACTTAGAAATAAGTTTAACCAAGGAGGTGAAAGACCTGTATATTGATTAACTCTAAGGCATTAATAAAAGGAATGAAAGAAGATATAAATAAATGGATACATATTCCATGCCCATGAGTTGGAAAAACTGATATTGTTGAAAGGTCCATACTACCCAGAGTAATATACAGATTCAATACAATCCCTATAAAAATTCTAATAGCACCCCCCCCATTTGATAGAATAGCTACTATAAAAAAGTAAACTACAACAACAACAATAAATATGGGGAGAATTTGGAGAAAAGAAAACCTTTGTGTACTGTTGGCAAGACTGTAAATTAATGCAGCTGACATAGAAAACAATATGGAAACTCCATGAAAAATTATAAATAAAACTACCATATGACCTAGCAATTCTACTTCAAATACACAAAAAAGAAAAACAATAACAGAAATATATTTAAATAAAATAAAATAAAATATTATTCAGCCATACAAAGAAACATATCTTGCCATTTGTGAAAACATGGGTGGACCTCAAGGGCATTAAAAGTGAAATACATTTGACAGTGAGAGACAGATACTGTATAATCTTTCTTATTGGTGTAGATGGAAGCTAAAAACAGACAAAACCGAAGCTCACAGTTACAGAGAACAGATCGTTTCCAGAGGTGTTGGATGGGGTGGGAAAAATTGGTAAACTGTTTTTGCATATTTTTTAGTTTAAATAAATTTTTAAAATTATCAGTCTCTGGGTCCCATTATCAGAGGTTATGATATAATTTTTCTAGAATAATGCCCTGGCACTCACATTTTTAAGAACTTCCACACAATACTTAAATGAAGGCCTGTTTGAGTATTATCACCGCAGAGCCCTGGAGTTTTTCTAGCTCACAAAGTTTTACTTGGAAACATCTGGATAAGATCCAGTTCCCACTGAGAGATTTCTGGCTAGACAATAGGCCAAGTAGATTTGTGTGCTCAGAGTAGAGTAAAAAAATGGATGTACCTTTTTGCTCCAACTGAATTACTTTTTATCCTAAGTCCCCATGATGATCTCAAAAGATGTGGATAGCTTATTTGCTTGCAAATCTGGGCACACCATGAACTTTGACATTTGGTAAAGAAAAAAGAAAAGAAAAAGAAAGATATAAAATATATGGATGTTGGAAGAAAGAAGCAAAATTATCATTATTCCAAGATCATGTCATTTTCTACATGGAAAACTCAAATGTGTGTGTGTATATATATATATATATATATATATATATATATATATATATATATATATAAAACTCAAATGTGTGTGTGTGTATATATATATATAATTGTGTACATATATATAATTTTGTACATATATATATATAATTTTGTGTATATATGAAAGAGGAGGGTCAAAACTAAGCTACACTATTTCTGATGAAATGCAATAAAACAGAATATGTGCCCTCAGAAAGCAAGGCATTTTTGAAGTCATAATAATTAAGAAAGTCTGGTATTAAAACAGGGATAGGAACACTGACCAATAAACAGTGCAGAGAGATGAGAAACAGACTCATAAATTTATGGTAATTTGATATCTGATAGAGATGTCATTACAGATTACTGGGGAAAGGTATACCATCAATAAGTGCTACTGAGACATTTTGTTATCCTGTAGGTGGACTGAGCACACTGTAGACACAAAACCATTTCCAAATAGATTAAAATTTTAAAAGGCAAAGTCAACTGTTAAATATTTAGAGGTTAATATAAGGGGTGACTACTTTGTGAGTTCAGAATATGCAAGTTTTTAAAGAAAATATTACTTCACTAAACAAAAGAGGAGAGACTAAGTTGAACTACTTTAAAATGAATAAGTATATTTTATCAAAGTTCATCATGTAAAGAATGAAAGCAAAGTAAAAACCTGAAGAATATATTTCAAGAAACATAACTTAAAATGAATTTGCATTGAGAATATAAAAAGAAATGTTACAGATTACTAAAAATTAACAAAGTCCCAAAAGTGAAACATATCAAAATATATTAACAAACATTTTAACAAAGGGAGAACATAAACATAAAAAAACCCACATATAACAGAGAAACTTATGAAAATTTAGGAAAACTCGACCTTATTAGAAATCAGGAAAATGTTAAATAAAATTTACATGAGATACAACTTAACACCCATGCGTTGATAAAAACTTAAGAAGGCACAGTGCACCTGGTGTTTTCTTTATTTTTTTTTTTAATTTTTTTAAAAAATTATTATTTTCAGGGAGAGGGGAAGGGAGAGAGGCAGAGAGGGAGAGAGACATCAATGTGCAGTTGCTTTTCACCTGCCTCCAGCTACGATCTGGCTGAAGACCTGGCTTGCAACCTGGTTATGTTGCCCTGGCTGGGAATTGAACCAGCGACCTTTGGGTTCGCAGGCCGGCGCCTTATCCACTGTGCCACCAGCCAGGGGTGTTTTATTTTTAATTTAATTTAATTATTGTTATATTACATCCATCCCCTTTTTGCTCCCCTCTGTCCCCCTCCCCACCCACCCATTCCTCCCAAAGTCAATCCCACCTGTTGTCCGTGTCCATGGTTCCTTTATACTAGGTTCTTGTCTAAACTGCTCCCTTTCCTTGGCTCTTCCTCCCCCCTCCCCCCAACCCCCTTCCCCATGACCACTGAATGCCTATTCACTGTATTCATATATTTGGTTCTATTTTGCTTGTTGTTAGTTTTGTTCATTATTGTCCTGTAATGGGTGAGATCATATGATTTTTGTCCTTCAGTGACTGGCTTATTTCACTAAGCATAATACTCTCCAGTTCCATCCATGTTGTTGCAAAGGGTACAAGTTCCTTCTTTCTATCTGCTGTGTAGTATTCCATCGTGTAGATGTAACAAAGCTTTTTGACTTCTCATAGACTATTGTGGTAGAGTCCAAGAAGGGGCATTAGTAGGTTTACAGTTGTATTTATTTATTATTACATAATTTTTCCATACAAACAACTGTAAACTTACTTTTCCCCATCATGTATATTGATGCAACCATTTTGAACTTGTAGCCTTTCCCCAATACTGTATCCTGAAACATTCACTTCTAGATATATAAACCTGAGAAAATCTTATTTATGTTCACCAAGGAAAATGTACGAAAATTCTTTTTTGTGTTCTTTTTGTATTTAATTAATTAGTTATTTAATTTAATTTTATTGTTGTTATATTACATCCATCCCCTTTTTACTCCCCTCTGTGCCCTTCCCCACCCACCCACTCCCCGACAAAGTCAATCCCACTTGCTCTCTATGTTCATGGTTCTTCCATGCTAGTTCCTTGACTAAACTGCTCCCGTTCTTTACCTCCTCCCTCCTCCCCCCTCCCCCCTCTGCCCACTGAAGGTCTATTCATGTATCTGGTTCTGTTTTGTTTGTTTATTTCTTTATTATTGTCATTATTGTACTATAATGGGTGGGATCATATGATATTTGTCTTTCACTTACTGGCTTATTTCACTAAGCATAATACTCTCCATTTCCATCCATGTTGTTGCAAAGGGTAGGAGTTCTTTCTTTCTTTCTGCTGTGTAGTATTCCATTGTATAAATATACCAAATTTTTTTGATCCAATCATCCATTGATGGTCACTTAGGCTGTTTCCAGCACTTGGCTATTGTAAATAGTGCTGCTATGAACATAGGGATACATAGGTTCTTATGAATTGGTATTTCAGGTTCTTCAGATAAGATCACTTTGAAGCATTCATAAGTTAAAGTTAAAGTTAAAAAGTTAAAGTTAAAGTTATCTGTTCAGCTGCCCTATGTCTTTTGAATGGTGCATTTAATCCATTTACCTTTGTGTCTGTGTTTCTGTCTGTCCCTCCGTTTCTTTATCTCCTTAAAGCCGACCCTTTAGCATCTCTTGCAATGCTGGTTTGGTGGAGATGGATTCTTTTAGACTTCTTTTGTCTGGGAAACACCTTATTTCACCTTCCATTTTGAATGACAGCCTTGCTAGGTAGAGTATTCTTGGTTGTAGGCCTTTGTTTTTCATGGCTTAAAATATTTTTTTTTTATTTCTTTAACATGTATGATATTTTATAATATATATGTATGTATTTATTTCTGTTAATATGGCCATGATAACATAGGTCTCAATGATATTCTAGTTTTTTTTTTTAATTTTAATTTTATTGTTGTTGTATTACATGCATCCCTTTCTTGCTCCCCTCTGTCCCCCTCCCCCCCAAAAAAAATATTTTTTGCCATTTCCTTCTGACTTCTTGTGTTTTTGTTGAGAAATCAGCTGATAACTTTATGGGAGCCCCCTTGTATGTTATTAGCTGTTTCTCTCTTGCTGCTTTTAGGATTCTCTCCTTGTCTTTGAAATTTGCCATTTTATTTATGATGTGCCTTGGAGTGGGTCTGTTTGGGCTCATCTTCCTTGGGACCATCTGTGCTTCCTGAGTTTGTATGACATTTTCTCTCTTCAAGTTAGGGAAGTTTTCTGTCATTACTTTTTCAAAGAGGTTTTCTATCCTTTGCTCCTCCTCTTCTTCTGGTATCCCTATGATATGGATATTATTACATTTCATGTTGTCCTACAGCACTCTTAAAACCTGTTCATTCTTTTCCAGTCTTTTTTCATTTTGTTGCTCTGCCTGGGATTTTTTTCTACATTGACCTTCAGCTCAATAATCTGATCCTCTGCTTTTTCTAGCCTGCTTTTGATTCCTTCTCCTGTGTTAATTCTGAAATTGTATTCTTCATTTCTTCCTGGCTCTTATTGATGGTTTCTATGTCATTTTAAATGCTGGTGTAGTTCTCAATAAGTTCCTGTAGCTTTCCTAGAGTTCTTTATAGTTACCCTTCCCCTGGAGTTGTTTGTAGTTTTCTTTGAACTTGCTGAGCTCATTGAGCTTCTCTATAATCAATATTTTGAACTCCATGTCTGAGACTGTGCTTGCTTCTATTTCATTTTGCTCTCTTCCTGGGGATTCCTCCTTTCCTTTCACTGAGGATTTATTTCTTTGTCTCCCCATTTTAGGTGACTCTTGTTTGTTTCTGCTTCTTGGATTGGTCAGCTTTGACTTACTGTCTTAATGGTGAGACCTTCTGTGGTGTAGAGGTGCACTTTTTTTGCTTCCTGGATCTGTGCTTGGTAATGTCAGCTCATGTCCCAGTCTGGGCCTAGTCAGCCAGTTGGAGACTACCAGCGATCCACTGTCTTTGTCTCTCCTTTAGTTGTTAATACAATCAGTTTGTGATCATTGGTCAGGTTTAGGCATATCAGTCACGTTGTAGTGATGAATTGGCTCTTCTGTTCTGTCCATGGTAATAAGACTTCTATCCAGTTGGTGTTCTGTTGGTTATTCTGGATGATTTCTCCCCAATTAAGTTGTAATTCCAGTTTGGTGTTGGGAGGAGATTGGTGTAGCTCCTCTTACTCTTCCATATTGGTTCTCAAAAATTATTTTATAGAACAATTATTTGTAACAGAATATAACTGGAAACTACCCAACTATCCATGAGTTAATAAATTAGGATGTATTTCCACAATCAAATAATATACAGCAATGAAAAGGAAAGAACCACACTCACACATAGAACATGGTTGAATCTTAGATGTAATAAGGAGTTTTAGAAGATTGTATACAGTATGATATTACTTTTATAAACTTTAAAGCCAAACAATATTAAGAACATGTTTAGCTATACATATGCATATGTTATAGAAGTGTAATAATTAAGCATGATAAAGACAAACTTCAGAATAGTGGTTAAATAGGAGGGGGTGGGAATAAAGAATGTAGTAAAGTATTTAATGATTTTGAAAATGATTGATATTCTTAGTAAATCATTGGTCTTCCTGAGTTTCGTTAACACCAATGGAAAATTTAAATCACTAACATGACCCTTAACTGAACACCAACTATAAGTTACATCATACAAATAACTGTGAGGTTCTTGAAATATAGAACCACCTGCTTACTTCTAAGTAGCCTCAGGAAAACTGGACTGAATTATAAGCTGAGTAGATTCTCAATCTCCCTTTGGTACCAGGATTCTGGGACTATAAACTAGCATTTGCCATTTCTTTATTTATGTGCAAATATTAATTTTTCTTGAGTTTTCCTGAGTCAGAAAATCAGTTATTCCAAATTCCTTTGAAAAAATATTCAAATGGAACTACTGGTAACTTGTTCAAAGTTATCAAGTGTCCTTGAGCAATGTAACCAGTTAGACCATACCATGAATGCATTAGTTAACTTTTCCCACAATAATGTTGTGCAAAAAGCTTTCATACTCAGTGGCTCACAATAAACATTGGATTTTCTTACTCATTTGTTTGCTTTGTAGTGTAGATCTGCTGGTTTCAGTTCTCCATGCCTCTATATTCTGTGATCTAAGGTTACCTCAGGCTTTTTCTTTTCATGGAAGATCACAGGAGTGCAATGAGCCAAACCAAATCAAACACATTTATGGCCTTTAATGCAGTCATGGCCACTTACGTTCCATTGGCTAAAGCAAGTTAGACACCAAAGCCCAACATTAATGATGTGCGTGTGTCTGTATGTTCTGTTCTTCTAACATACTGCAACATCACATGAATAAGTAAGAAATAAGAACACCCAACTCACCTAAAATACTTGTTATATGATTCAAAATTAAAATAGAAGGGTAAAAAGAAGCATTTAGAGTAAATGTAAAATATTTTTATCTTTGCTTATTTACAAATTTCAACTTCGTTTCAGTTATGAACCATCCCTAAGATTATAGAAACAGCAGACTCTCAATTTACATACACTTTAGAGGGAATGTATGTTCAAATGAGATTATGTCAGTATATAATCAAGACAGTGACGCATAAACCAAGTATTTTCTCTTGCCATTCTGATCATATATTGGAGAGCATAATAAAAAAATTCAGAGTGATGAGTTTGGGGTCTACCTGATGAATGACAGTCAGTGGGGTGGTGGGAAAGGCTCCAATTTTGAACCAGATAGATCTGGTTTTGAATTTTGGCCCTTGATGATTGCCAGGTGTGAGCTGGCAAGTTGCTTAGATTCTTTAAGACTACAATTCCAATGTGTAAAATGGTGATAATATCACCCTTAAGGTATTGTGATAATCTTTGAACAGGTATGTGAAGTGCTTAATATCTGATAGTTGATAACTCAAAAAGTTGTAGCTGTCATTCATGAAACACTTGTAATATACTCTAAGGAGTGTTTTAGACTTTCTTGGATGTGTTTTAAAACAGAATTTCTTCTCTCTAAGATGGCTAAGATATAATTTCACTTGAAAAAAGGATGATATCCTCCTGGGAACTCTTCAAAATCTATTATTAAATGATTCCAAAAAGAACATTATTTATTCATTTCAGAAACCATTTGCTACACTGCTACATACTTTCAGATGTGCAAATAAAGAGATCCCAGCTGGTTGCTGTATTTTCAAATAACTACAAAGGAAACAGTAGAATTTTGGCTTCTTGGAATTTTCCTTTGAAAGTTTTCACAACCATGTGTGGTTGGAATCTGGCATTTATCATTTGCTTCCACTCTGGAAATTTATACAGCTCTCTAGAATTTGGTTTGGGCCACATAACTTTTTAATTCTTGATCTTAGTCTTCCACTTGTATAATTTCCATCCAGTGGGAAAACTCCAGATACCATAATGTGTCTACACAGCAAGATTCTAAGCATAATAATTGCCCATGTATTGAAGAGTTCACATAGCCAGATTACTCAGAAGTAATAAGGAAACAAAACAAATTACATAAGAGATTGTTTTATGTGAAAGACCATGCCTGAATGTATAGGATATAATCAGTCAAATGTAGTTTGTAATAGTTTGTAACAATTGATTTTGTAAACATAATAAAATATATAAGCATAATACAGCTCATATACATAAAAACATTAGTTTCCAACTGGCCAGATGAGTCCTTCCAATCTTTAAATTAAATTAAATTGGGGGAGACTTAAACCAGCTATTTAAGATAGTCTAGGTGATTTGAAATTAGATATTTATGCTTTATCCTGTCAGTCTATTACTGCATTCAGGACAGTATAACTGCTCGCCTATACTTTGAAAAAGAAAAGTGACTGGCTTATTTCACTAAGCATAATACTCTCCAGTTCCATCCATGTTGTTGCAAATGGTACAAGTTCCTTCTTTCTTTCTGCTATATAGAATTCCATTGTGTAAATGTACCAAAGTTTTTTGATCCAATTATCCACTGATGGGCACTTAGGCTGTTTCCAGCACTTGGCTATTGTAAATAGTGCCACTATGAACATAGGTGTGCATAGGTTCTTATGAATTGGTGTTTCAGGATTCTTTGGGTATAGTCCAAGTAGTGGAATTGCTGGATCAAAAGGCAGTTCCATTTTTAGTTTTTTAAGGAAACCCCATACTGTTTTCCATAGTGGTTGTACCAGCCTACATTCCCACCAACAGTGTATGAGGGTTCCCTTTGCCCCGCAACCTCGCCAACACTTGTTATCATATGGTCTCACCCATTACAGGACAATAATGAGCAAAACTAACAACAAGCAAAGCAGAACCAAGTATATGAATGCAAGGAACAGGCCTTCAGTGGTCAGGGGGAAAGGGGTTGGGGGGAGGGGGGAGGCAGAGGCAGGGAAGGGGAGCAGCTTAGACAAGAACCTA